>NJCR01000272.1:61345-113614 GCA_002234235.1 Fusarium hostae
AAGCTATTATTAGCTGCACAGTATACTGGCCAACTTGCTTGTCTGGCCAACTTGCTTATCAACTACGTTATGCATAATTGGTTATTATATATCTAAATTTGGTGTATCTGCTGCTATTGACTTACTTATTAATAAAATGAGAATCTAATGATATAATAGAATAAGAGATAGATATTCTAAATGAGCTTTTTTTGCTCGATTTAATGATATATAATATGTATTTGCAAATGATCTGGATTGCTTATGTGATGATATTCTATTTGCACGGGTACCCGTGCGGGTATGGGTCGCCCAGGGCTGCTCCCGATTACTAATGACAGTACAGGGGGGCTGATAGAGCTAGTAAGTGCCACTGGAAGGCTATCGAAGATTTGCTTCTTAGGACTGGGGTGAACCATGGCGCGGATCCGCGTATGGAAAAGTCTGTACGGAGTACACGTCTCACGAACTCAAATACTCGTATACTGCACGATATCTAATATTCAATCTTTAAAGCAAGCTCATCAATACCGGCACATATATCCGAGAGTACAAACATATCAACTGGTTATTGCGCTACCCTATTACAGGTTCTGTGTGCTTTACGACGTCAAAGGGAATACAAGTGCTGCGTGGCCATAGTGCAGTGCTACACAAACCACGAATAGGGCTTGATAAGGTGTTGCACGGAGTTAAAGGAAATTGTCCGTTGGAAATTGTGCAACACGGAATTATGTCAGAGGCATATTATTGTGCGATGACTGGATGGGAGGCGACATTCAACATTGTTCCATCAGGTTATGGGCAATATTGATAAGCTATTGGTAGTGGCACAGCAATACTTGAGCAGCTGAGATCGGTCTATTGGTCATGATCAAAGTTGATGACAATCATCTGCTTCGCCAATAACAAAGAAAATGACGTAGATGAACGCAGGGAAGATCTCACGTAATCACAGATACTGTAAATCGTGGTCTCGGCGAAAAGAAGTGCGCAAGACCGAGCGGCTTATCTAGCTTATCCGTAGATCCACGAAAGATCGAATCCTTCCAGTCACATTTTTAGGTGGAAGTGGGCATCTTTTGTAATCACAGTTATCTTAGCGCCATGTCGGCCATGTCGGCCACGTCGCGACGCGAGCCGGCGCCGGTCTTTAGCACGTAATGATCGCCATGGGCCCTTAAGCGAGGCCCCTATGGGGTTTAGCGTGTGGTTGACTCAGGCCTCGCTGCTCGGACTTGTCTAGATTTCCGACCTAAGACGGAGGAACTGAGGAGTTCAGAATATGCAGCCAAAATAATAACATGGCACCAGCGATCAGATGGATCTGGCTATTTAGATATGCGCAAGTCGCACGATTGTTTTTAATTTCGGACTTATTCATTAATTAGACAGTTAAACAACTACCGATCTCCATTCATCGTGGCCTGACTTTTAAAAAACCCTTCAGCCCCTGCATCTCAACATCACATACCCTTTTCGTTCAGTTCAATCTTCAACATGACGGTCGATCTAGAACAACAGTCATCATCCCCTGCTCCGACGTTACACGACGATCCCGCCGTCATGGAGGACACACAACGACATGGCATCAACTCACCAACATGGCACGGCCGAAGAGGCCTCGTCGTCAAGATCCTCACAGGAATCATGGTCGCCATTCTCGTCGTCTTCCTCGCCGACCTTTCATACGTCTTCGGTTCCACATTCGAAGTCGGCAATCGAGTATCAGCCCTGAAGATCCTAGTCGTCGATTACGATGGTGGTGCTGTTGGGGGGTCTATCGCCAACGCATACAAGAACTTCCAGGACAAGACTTTCCCTACACTCGAGTTTCGATCGGCCGACGACTACCCCGAGACAAAGGATGTCAAGCACGGTGTCTGCAACGCCGATTACTGGGGCGCTATCTACATTAACAAGGGCTCTTCCGACAAACTTGCTGCTGCTTATGAAGGGGGCTCTGCTGCGGAGAACTACAACCCTGCCGACAGTATTACCTATATCTACAACAGCGCCCGATACCCTACTGTCGCTTCTGGATACTTGGTTCCCAACTTGCAAAAGGTCATTGGGGCTGCTCGAGGTAGCTACTACCAATCCCAACAGGGTCGATCCGCCCTACGAAGTGTCAACAGCAGTGACCCAGCTGCCGTCGAAGCATATCTCAACCCCATCCAAGGTACCCCCGACATCACCCAGCCCACCAACCAGGGAAGTCGAAACCTCTACAACACCATCAACATTGTCATGGCTATCCTTGGCCAGTTCTTCTACATCCTCGCCATGAACGGTATCTACGACAAGTTCGGCCTTCACAAGAACATGCGCATCCGCGATCTCTTTATCATGCGTTTCATCAACGGCATGGTATTCTCAGCTTTCTATGCACTGATCGTCACTGGTTACATCTGGGCGTTCCGTGAAGACTGGGGTGTTTCTGGTGGACAGTTTGCCCTCTCCTGGTTGACCTTCTGCCTTTTCATGGATGTCAACTTCCAGGTACTGGAAACTCTAATTGGAAGTTACATTCCCATGGCTCTTACGCCTTTCTTCCTTCTTACCTGGTTCATGATGAACGTGGCTTCTGTCGTGTTCCCCTTTGAACTTACAGCTGGTTTCTACCGCATTGGATACATATTCCCCGCTCACTCATTATGGATTATTCTCATCCAGGTCTGGTCTGGATGTGGCAACTCCCTTCACATTGGACTTCCTATTCTCTTTGCTTGGTGGGTTGTTGGACATGTGACAGCATTCTTCGGTATCCGAAAGAGGTGCTTGGATCAGTTGGAGAATCTTGACGCTGCTGAAGGCAAGCAACAATAAGGAATCACTGCCTGAATGAGAGGACTTTTACTAAAAGTGTATTTGTACGAATTGGACGATATAGATCTTTAAATATACCCCTCAATAGACTACATACATAATAATCAATTCACAGAGTTTAGAAAGTCGCTTTCGTTTCGGACATCTCAAGTGCATGATAAAATCTGTAGTTGAACACTGCGCATTTCCCTAGCAAATATTGAACTAAGTTACAAGACAAACTTTGAGCTTATCGCCCTTGACAATTTCTTCTTCCTTCGACATCAGTTCAGGAAGATCCCAAGTCAGGTTGATGTAACGCCCGGCCAGCCACGGTCGTTTTTCCGATGCTAGATACACCAACGAGTTGGCACAAAGAGCGGGAGTGTCAACAAACGCTTACTCACGTTAGCCACTGCTGGTTGTGATCTAAATCGATAGACTGACCTGGCCTGTACAAGTCGGGAACTCCTTCGATCCCGCCCAGCATTTCCGACGGGGAGTTTCCAGGGTGGACACAGTATGATATGATACCCTTGTCCGCGTACTCGACCGAGATGAACTCTGTCAATCTGACAACCGCCAGTTTGGAGATTTCGTATGCGCTCAGAGTCGGCGACACGAGATGAGCTCCGACGCTGCTGATGTTGATGATAGTTTTGAGTTCCGACTTGACAAGCAGAGGGGCCATGGCTCGTGCAATGAGATAAGGTCCAAAGACATTCGCCGTGAGGGTCTGCAACCAATCTGCAGGCTCCGACTCAGGCATGGACACCATTTTCATGAACGCAGCGTTGTTAATCACGATGTCAATGTAACCGAATGCTTCGTCAACCTTCTGCGCCAAAGCATCAACACTCTCTGGAACACCAACATCAGTCTTGATGGTTAGGACCACTGGATCCGGATGACCTGTTTCTCTTGCCGCAGTTTTGATAGCCTCGGCAGTTACCGACATGTCGGATCTTGAAGCGACAATGAAACGAGAAGTACCAGCTCGAGCAAAGGCTGCGCACATGGCTTGGCCATATCCTCGGGATGCTCCAGTAATGAGGACTGCCTTGCCCTTCAAATTGAAGTTCTTTGGGTCAATGGCAGGATAGGTATCAGAGTGCACCACCGAGGTAACGTCATAGTCACCTTCATGAAGGTCAATTCATGCATAAGAAGTCACGCAAAGAGGGCTTGCTTACCAGGCCCTTCAAGAGGGTTGGGAGTTCCTTTGGGAGGAGGCATAATGAAAACTCTTGGTATAAACTTTACTAATTGGTTTTGTCTTGAAAATCAGATGAAAGGATTGTTTACTTTGGGTTCTCATGCCTGAGACAATGAGGCATCTTATATCCGCTCATCGCGACGGGTTCCATGCAGTTATTACCAAGCTTTGGAGGACTTCGCCGCAGGCGGAATTTCCGGTTAGCCACTGAAGCAATCCCTGGCCAATCGCTTACGCGCGAAAATCCTCAGCCAAGGTTTTGGTCCTGCCAGCGTATGCCATTACAGATATAAAGACAAGATGCAGCTCGGACTTTACAAAATTCTCTTTCCAGGCTTCCCGACAAAATCGATTGAGGGGCATGCTATCTGCTTGCTAATTCCAGCTTCCCAGATTTACAGCGATGATGCAGGCTCGGTTGCAGTGGCAATCCCAGCCAACAACTCCTCCCAAGTTTCATCCTCCATCATGCCAAAGTCTAATACTGCTTCTGGCTGCATCGTTCCAGACACAGTGCTCGAGAGGTAACCTTCCGAGCTACCCAGTTCAGAAGAGGAGTTCTGTCCATCACAACCAATAGAAAAGTTCAAAGGGCCTGGTTCCAGCCTTTTCGTTTCCTCATACGCAGCTGCCACTGCCCATATCATATCCGAGAATCCAAGCATGATGTCTTCCCCATTGCCGATTTTCTGTACTTGAGGTGAGAGATTCTTGAACTTTCTTTGCAATCGTCTCGCCTCGCCCTTCAAATCAGCCACCCTCTCAACCATCGTAGCGTCATAAACGGGAGAACTAATAGCTAAGAAATGGGCATTGTTGGAAGCAAGTCCAGTCTCTCTAAAGATTTCAGGTGATATCTTGCTAGCATTTGAGAGACACAAGAGACTTCGGCAAATATTGGCTGTTGTATAAAACGTGATGTACCAGAGATCTTCATCAGGACAGGCTATGACAGCATCGTTCAATGACTTGCAGCTCTGAAGAAGGTTGAAGAAGATGGAAACCCTGGTATCACTTGAAAAAGACGGATTGTTGGCTGTGAAAAAGTTGGCGGTGATTGTGCTATCCCAAAAGTCATCGTGCAGCGAAACTTCACCGAGTAAAGTATCAAGCAAGTGGACCTCTAGTCTCAGAGCAACTATTGATAAGTTTTAGTCAAGCCATGAGCAGTTGGTTCCTGAAAGTTGGCTCACGGTTGTTCTGAAGATCCGGGGGAATTGAGGCTTTCAATAATGCAGACTCGTTATTGAGGGTCTGCAAAGCCATGGTACTGACAAACTCTCCCCTCATCCCGGAGTTTTCGAGGTCATCGTACCCAAAGGTGTCACATATACGACGACACAGTTCGTTTATACGAACAAAATGTGGGATGAGAAGATCACTTGGATATTCTGCATTAGCCAGGAGGAGTTCCCAGTTTTTCTTGATGTATCCCGTGTACGGCAACGCGCCACGAGTTCGGAACTTGGTAGAAACCCTAAATCGTTAGTTTTCCTCAAGGTGATGTACTTCAACATTTCCATACATACCAAGATGCTGTGCAATATGTTCCAAGCAAAGCCCGAAGTTGCTCTGCAGACCGTGCGGCCTTTCGTCCCGAGGCTGTTTCATCTGGCCCAAGATCGACTTTTCGTCTCATGTTATCAGGATTCTGATCGAGTCCCAGACTCTGAACCAGGGAGACACACAATTGTGCGATCGGAACAATTTGCTGCTTCTCGTAACTGATGAAGAAGTACTGGTACCATGCTAGGTAAACCAGGAGACCCTGTAGAAGCTCAAGACTGCTTTCTGACTGCATTAAAACCCGCTGATGTGCTTGAATACGGACTTCTTCGCCGATCTGGCGTTGGATGGTGCAGTTATCGAATTTCATGGTTGCCATGATGCACATGAATAAGAAGGGCTTGGTAGCTCTAAGAGAAGCGACGGTAGTTTCAGAAGAGATTGGAACGAAAGGAAAGTGTTGAACGGCTTTGGTACGATAGTTGTCAAGCAAGATCTGCGCTTCAGCTAAGCTGAGAAAGCCGCGATCTGCGACATCCACTGTCCCCTGTAGTGTTAAACCACGAGGCAACGGCAATTGGTCGAAATGGCTGCCATTCAGAACATTCATATTGAGGTCTTCAGCAGCTAACTGTGCGACAAAACCACTCATGGGCGTGCCCTGGGCTTGGTCGCCCAACAGAGCCAATACTCTACTCAGCCTTTGCTCGAGAAGTCGTGTGCGGCTAAGCCCCGTTAATGTCGAGCGAAAACTCCTGCTTTCATAGACTTACGAGGAGCTGGAAGGGCTCTTTCGCTTCTCCACAACATTTAGATAGGTGCACCGCTTACCAAGCCGATTGCACCGCTGGCATTCATCAGATGATAATGGCAAACATTTCGACTTAACAGAGGTGCAATTGACACAAGCTCTCCTTCTCACACCAGAAGCTTTGGAAGAGGTACTAGTCGACATTTCGTATTGTCGTATACTCAATGTCTTGTCGTTGATCACTAGTATTAGGCTGGAGAGATTATGGAGTTCCTGGTAGGCCTGTCAGATTCCGAAAGCTTTCGGACGGCGGAGTTTCCGTCGGGCCAACAAAGCTTGGATGTGCAAGATGACGTGAGTCAGCATTTAATATCCAATAAGCCTAATTCTGAATTTTTATCTAGCTCAATCAAGATCTTATCGCAGGCTCAATGACGTTTGACGCGCCTAAATGACCGTTTTTGGACAAAGTTGCGAGGTCTTCTATTAGCTACACAAGGCTGTGTTCTTATCAATCAACTCATCAAACACGACTATCTCTTCAAACCTATCAGCCATTGCATATACCTGTGCTTCAGCGACTCTCTCAGATACAGGATCAAAGATGAAGCTCGTGAAAGCCTCCTCAGCAGTAGTATGATGCTCCCCAGTTTGATCAATTTCCTCGCAACAGGTTCTGGGCCTCCCCCGCCGCAATGGCATCCTTTTGCATGGCCCTTCGCAACATCGCGGAACATAGGATAGCAGAAGTACAGATCTTGCCAGCAGCACACACAGGTAAAAATAGTGTCGCCATAACGGGTCATGCAGGTCTTCTAACATCGCGAGGCTGAGCGTGGGTAGTGCGGCGTTGAAGAATGTTGTGTAAGCAGATTGAGGATACTTCGCACGGAAGCAGAACACCAATTCTTTCAGTTGATTCACTGAAGCAGCGTATACTGCTTTGGGGTGACTGTCTGGAGATGTCAGTGTCATCAATCGGCTTGACCGTGACAGGGCGATGAATGGGCGGAATATTATCGTCACGACGACGTGAAAAAGGGTGCTGTCAGATGATTAGATAAGTTGTTCTTGATTGCCCACTGAGTGACTTACTGGAAGATGATAATCTCGTATGGGCAGTCGTCTACTCTCTTCATGCCATCACCAAGGCCGCCAATCCATACCAACAACTTCTGATACTTTGCTTCGGCAAGTGACAAGGGGACACGTTCCGAAATTGGTGCCTTGGTAAAGTTGTAAACGCCCAAAACTACCTGAGTAATCATCCAGAGTCGACAAGTACTCGGGAATGTATTACCACGGAAAGAGGGTGATGAACCAGGTTTTGCACCGTGTCTGGGGTCTCCTGGTATGGGTAAAGCTGGCGGGAATGGAATGTGAGTATGCTGATAGTACACAACGTGAATCCTAGTTAAACAGAAGAGTCAGTGTGAGTCTGCTTCCCGCTTGTGGATACGTACGTCAACCAGTTGTATACCCCCTAAGCGATTTGCGAGGCGGCTCTCACCCGTTCCGGTGAGTTGGGATGGAGATTAGTTGTGGTTAAGAGACCATCGTAATGATCACCACAGATTCCTAGGCGCTCGGCGTTGTGGCGAAGTGGCAGAGAACACTCTTGGCCGATGATATCTTTGCCCTCGAAGATACAGAAAGAGCTAAAAAGACCCATACTTTACACTGAGCTGAATAAGTACGCGACAACCACCTATAAAGAGAGAAGCGTGGGACTAACATTAATTTTCTTAGTTCGACATCGATCACATGCAATGTGATTCTGCGAGCGACGTCTTTTTCGACTTTCACTTTCTTCGACTCGAATATTGATCTCAGGCGCTGGGGCCGATGATCCAGCGGGACGAGGCTGGATCGCTCTGTATTTGGGATCCATATCGAAGATGGTAGAGTCTGAATTGATAAGGCGGAGGTTCGAGAGGGGATGACATCTGTAAAGACGTGATCTGCGTTAATTATGTCAGTGTTTTCTATCCAATGAGAGATACAGCCTCACCCCTTAAGTTGGACTCTCTCAGACTCGGTAGTTTGAATGAAGTACTATAAGAACTTGTATATGTATTTAATTCTACATAATTAATTTGATCAAACATTCTCACTTCTTATACCACCCGCTGCCTACCGCCTGTGTCTTGGCAGGACCAAGGTACTTCTTCTCGTACGCGGCGAACTTCTTACTCGCCGAAGATCCCTTGGCATCGGGAAAGTCGACCTTGCAGCCGAGAGCCTTGTATCCGGGAACAAGCGCATCTGAGACACCATCGAGAATTGACTGCAAGAGTCGAACAGAGCTGAAGAGCTCAGCAGGGAAGTTGGCGAAGATCGCGTTGTATAAGAAGCAACTCAAGCCTTGAGGATCTTTGGGTAAGTCAAGTGGGCCAACGACCCAGCTACCGTCGGCGCCAGATCCTCCCAGAGCTGGCTGAGCGTAAAGATAGACGTCAAGAATCCCACCAACAGCCTCCGGGATAGTCATGGGTGTAGCACGCCGATACCAGCCCTGCTCGGGAATGCGCTCTGGAACATGGGTATAGTCAAGGTCCTTTTCCTTCCAAGCGTTCTTGCGCTTTGGCTTGGCGCCGTAGAAAGAGGTAATAGAAGCTTCATTGGCGATACCGCCGGCACCAATGGTTCCATTAGAGAAGAAGCCAGGAACGAAGTAGTATGCGCCCATGACAACAGCGGCGCTTGGAAGGTTGAAGTAAAACTGCTTGTTGGTGGCCTTAGAGTCTCTGTATCTGTTCTTAAAGTGTTCCTTGATTGCATCGACGTTGTAAGTACCATCACCCTTGGCAAGAGCCTGTTGGTGCATCTGCTTGAAGAGCTCGGACTTGAATGAAATGTTGTCTCCGTTGAGGTAGAAATCTTCACGTGTAGCAGACGCGTCGCCTTCGTTGAACTTTCCTGCACAGCTTATTAGTGACTGTCATATTATAAGGTCTTTGGATCCATCACTTACCATGTCCAGCGATACCCGATGGCTTGCCGAAGATCTTGTTCAAAGCTCCATTCAGAAGCCCGACACGGTCATCGGGGCCTCCGATGCTCATCTTCTGAGACAGAATATCGCCGCCGTCAACGGCACCACCAACGGCGAGGAGGGCGGAAAGATCTGCGCCCATGTTGAAGAGTTTTGCAGTACCAGCTTGGATCTGACCAATCGTCGCAATGCCATTTCGGGGAATATCTATTATTTGTCAGCTCCCCATCTTCTAGTACTTCAACTCTTCAGCTTACATCCGTGGTTGGCCAAAGTGTTGAGACCAGGGCAAGGGCCTCGCTGGTCAGTTTTGCCAGGCGCCTTGAACGGGTGAGACGCCTCGGGGAACTTCTGTAGGCCTTTGACGGCTTTGTTGGTCGGAATCAAGCCTACAACATTGTCGATGACAGCTTCGACTGTGCCTCCAAGCAAAGACACCACGCCACCCACGACGCCGGTCTTGAGCTGTCGAGGCTCATGCCTTTTCTCTGCTTGGCCAGCTTGATGCTCTTTCAAGCGACGATCAATCTCTGCACGTGCTTCCGGGTGGTTGAGCAGCGCATCTAATCCCTCCGGCGCTAGCCAGGGAAAAGAAAGAGCCGAGGGGGCGCAAAGCGCAGCAACGACAACAGAAAAACGCATGTTGATAAATCGATGCGAATCGCTTTCCAAGTCCGTTACCTTCTAAATGCTGATCAGGATATTAAGAATAGAGTTTGGATATGATATAGACATTTTTGAGGTCCACTAACCAGGGTTTCTCCCTGGAACTATTTCTTGAGAATGCTATGATGGTGTCTGACGTACTCGAAAACATGATGACAGCCTTGACAAGTATCAGAAATCATCTCTATATCAAGTGATGTGTCAGAATACGGCACTGTTGCTAACCATCGCACATACAACTGGCTGTTGCAAGAGACACTAAAGTTAAACTATCGATTTCCTAGGTCTATTCTGGTAATACACCCTGGCGAGGCTCGTAAATAGGGTAACGGTCTCCGGTTCAGCCATGTCGATCATAATGAGGATGCGGAGGATTTCAAAGCTCTTCTGATCATTGGTCCCAGATGATGATGGGGAACGGGCCGAAATGTTTCCTCCCTGCAAGTGCAGGGGATGTGGCCCAGATTTCTCTGTGTTGAGCTGAGAAACACGCCAAGAAGAGACATGATGACGATCTGACCATGGCCTTGTAAATCTGAGAACCGATGCCTTGGCTGAGGCTCAAATGTGGATTCAATGATTGGAGCAAAAGTGACAAATAACAGTTCCAGCGTGCTCGGTTCTAGGCAAGACATTTATCATCATCAGCATGGAATCGAGTAGTTCTCCCTTATAGTGGCGATTCTGTAATAGAATCTTTATTTCGGACGAGAAGTACATCATAATTAAACTTCCTCTTGTAAACCGTCATATTCTGCTGCTAGTTCGAACGCGTTATCATATTGTTCCATGGGGTACTTCATCTGAACTTGAAAATCTCAGATCCAAATGTTGGCTACGGCCCCACTCCTCGGATATTGGCAGATCCGTTCTGGCGGCTCCTTGCTTTGCTTCTAATTGGCCTTGTTGAGGTCTAATGCAGCTACGAAGCTTGACGTTGATATGTGATCACCTTGACGTTGAACTATCCCAACACTAGTGCTTGAATAGTCGGCCGAAAAAAAGGTGTTGTCATTAAGCCGAGGCTTGCAGCTATACTGATTCTGAGTCCCAAGTTTTCACTGGGTATGAGATCTTCAAAGGCTGCGCCGGATTTTCATCAACTCACACGCTTGGCTCTCGTAGTAACTAGGTGTACCTAGGTAGATGATGTAAAGCCATCTCGCAACGTTTTGCTAGCCAATGCGGACCTGTAACGTATTGTATATAGAAATATTTAAGGGCTTTAATTGTCATTTCGATGCCCTGCCATCCACCACCCTGGGTAGCTTCGACTTCCACGCGGATTTGGCAGCCAAGGCGCTCATCACCGCCGTTGATTGTGACATGATCGATCGAACGCTGCCAGACCGTTACCAAGACATGGCCGATCATAACCTTATGAGGTTTTTCAATCAGAATTTCTTGTTATTTTATTCATCGAAAAGAATAACCTTCTTGTTGCATAACTTGAATGGAATTTGTTATCTTCTCATTGCAATGCGATGTTACCAGCTATTGCAGAAAAAGTGACCGAGGGAGAATTACTATATGAGCCAAAATATGATGTAAATTTTTTGAAAAATGGAATAAGGCCTAAAAGACAAATAATAACAAACTCCAAAAAAAGAGATGCTTCATAGCAGCTACTGGTTTCGATCCAGTGACCTCCGGGTTATGAGCCCGGCTGGGATGAGTTAGTACGAATTTTTGGTTCGAGCTGTGGAGAAGAACATACCGCGCTTCCACTGCGCCAAGCTGCTTTGCTTGAGCTTATGTAATAGTCCCTCACCCAGATTGGTACATATACCTGATCCGTTTTCGCCAGGCTTCCTAAGGTAATCAACAGCTCCTTTCTGAACAGAGCAAAACAACATATATGTATTTGTGTCTTAATAACGAAGGTTTTCGATCATTAAACCGATTACAACCTACCGCTGTACTACTACTGTATACCGTTCTCAATTAAATCCCAAGGTAGCAATTGCAAGTGATTTAATTCAATATTCCGGCGTTGAAGTTCGCAACATTCAAACAAAGACGCAAGTGTAGCACTTCGAATCCTTGGAAGCTAACCGACCTTGATGAGTATCTCCCTCCCTCCAGGAATCACTGAACTTGCTTCGGAATCACCGGATCAATATACAATTCTATTGGAGATGAGTTATTTCGTATTTCAACTTGGCGGCTTCTTTCATGTCTCACAAAACTGCATCACGCGTTTCAAGGCAGATTTCTCGTTCTTTGTCTTACAAGATTGGCTCGGATTCGCCCCACATGTCTAGCGCTGACAGCTCGTCAATCAAACCGAGCAAGGGACCAGCGGGTCTTTAATATGCTCCGAGCCTGGCATCTAAGTATAATAACCGCCAAAATCAACGTGTCAAAATAACTGGTAACTATCCTCACCTTCTTTGAAATGTCTCTTATATCAATCTTGAACCAAATCCTTGTTGTTGCATTACGTCCTCTTTCCAGAAAATTGCACCATCACCAAGATGCAGCATGTTAGAACCTCCCCCCTCGCCACAGGCCTTTTCAACCTTTGGCTATGCATCTGGACTCTCATTGTACTTTCGATATTCTCTCTCGCATGTCTTGTTCAAGCAGGTTCCATTGTCATGCCAGACTGGACCAAAGATCTTCGGAAATTCGATGATGAAGAATGGGCCAGATACTCAGCCATATTGATCATATCAATCAGCGTTCTCTTCGTCTTAACAATGGTCACGGGAATAGCTGCCATTCGAGCCGGAAGATATTAAACTTACTCGACCGGAACTGCGAATCCTTGACTGTGAAAATACACTCCGCCATCGAAGGCTAGGAAGAAGGTTATCTCAACAAACAAGGAGGTCCATCAACTTCGGCAGCAACTAGTTCGACAGAAGTCGCCTTGCGTCGTCCTATAGACACACCATCGCTGAAGAAGGCTGTGCCGCGCCGACCCTTTTATACAGATGGGTATCTGATAAGAGGCCCCTGACTCTGCAGAAGATAACATTTGTTGCTTCGCTGGTCATGCGTGGCAACTCAGCTGCCCATGTGTTCTTTTGACGACATGTGGATGCACGGCTGTCGGCGAGATATGATGGATATTGGAGGTTTAACAAACAAAGAGGACATGGGCGCCCTTGCCGTTTGGTATGGAGATTACGGCAAAAAGTGAGAGCCTGGTTATATAGAACTATGAGCTGAGGCAAATTGCGATTATAAAGTTTCTTCTAGTTGAGAAACCATAAAAGATGTTTGCAGCCAAATCGTTGTATCTTATCCAACCCCATTCCCTACTCAACCCCAGATTCCAAGACAGCAAAAGTATCATTCTCAGAATCAAGCTCAGCCAAAGCATCATACGGTAACGTAACCATCGGTGTCGTATGTCCAATATCCACATTAAATAGAATAGGGAAGTTCTTTGAAGCAAGCCGCCCCTCACAAAACAGTCCTTTGATAATGCCGGCATAAACCTCTCGCTCCTCATCGGAATCATATCCATAAGGTCGTCCTACAATCAGTCCTGCAGCTTCTTCGAAAACGCCGTGGGCTATCAAGTCTGCAAACGCTGCCTGAACTCGGTGAGGCGGGTTTCCACCAGAGCCATCCTCGTTTGTAGCTGTTTCCAGAAAGACGATTCGGCCACGCCAGTCAGGAACGATGGCTGAAACACCGGATAAACGGGCGACTACTGTGAGGCAACCACCAAATAACCGCCCTTGAGCCTTCCCAGGCCGTAGCCATTGCCAGTCTGTTGTCTTCACAACCTTTGGTGGCTCTGTCGATTCTGGTGTTGCAAAGAAGGGCGCCCCTCTTGGTGCGTAAAACTTAGATCGTGGAATCTGTCCGAGTGGTTCTGAGGATGCAATCGCTCGAAGCAAATTATCGACACAAAAGACTAGAGGGGTATCTTTATCATTGGCATCATTTGATTCCCCAATCTCAGGAACAGCACCAGGACCATAGAAAGTCCTAAGGCCCGTCAAACCATACAAGAACCAGTGCAAGCCCGAGATGTCAGAATAGCCGACTACGATCTTGGGGTTTGCACGAATGGTATCGTGAAGCTCTTTATCCGCAATCAGGGCTGGAAGAAGCTCTGTGAAGGTTGTGCCGCCAATGGTAGTGATGATGGCGGAGATGCTGGGGTCTGAGAAAGCGGCTCGGATCTCGGAGAGCCGGTTATCAATGCATGACTGGATGCCCTTGTCTTCATTGAAAAAGGTCTGCACTTGATATCCTTTGTTTGTGAGAAGAGCAGAGGCTCGGTCTATGACTGCTGGAAGCGTGGCGTTGATTCGCTCTGACGGCGATATGAAAGCTATTTTATCACCCGGCTTTAGGTGTTTCGCCCGAATTGGTGAAGGCATGCTGGGTACTGATGGTTCTGTCTTGGCACGATTTGCGAATGGAATCGACCTCAATCGGATATGCGATGGTGATGGTTCGAGTGCTGTTGGTTTCAGGTTTGGTGATCTTTTTATAGCGTCAGATCTAGTGAGGGGTCAATGGCGGGTTTTATATCTCCACTGGCGACCCTACGTAAAGTTATTTTATGAATTATGTCGTGATATCGAATTCTATCGGGTCAGCTTACCTAGTTCAATTCAGTCTGAAAATGGGAAAATGTGTGTAATCATTATATTTCGTGAGGCCTAGAATGCCATCGCGCCCTTCAAGCGACAGAGGAGTAACAAAAGTTCCACCATTCGCCATTTTCGCTAATGCCCATAAGACGGTTATCCTTGTTCGCTCGCTCAATCTGGTTAACCTAGTCCAATGATAAGTTCCGTCGATTATCCGTTTCATTCTTGATTATTAACACCGTTGGACATCATTTCGTCGCCCATTATGTGCGTATCGACGATAGGAAATAGAGACATCGTCGTATCAAAAGAATCGAACCAAAGCATGTTTGGTGAAATACCCAGAAAAGCATCCGCTGAAACATCAACATCAATCTCTGTCTGCTCTCCTCCCTCCATCGAGAACCCTTGCTGCTCGTCTGCCATCTCGTTCGCTACCTGACCCGGTCTGGGCGTTTGTGGCTGCGTTTGTATCCCATCTGTTGAACCAATTCGAGAGTTACCTTCTGGTTGCTGAGAATTTCGCAATGGAGACTTTCCGATTGTATGAATACTCCCGAAGAGACCGTTGACAAGATGACCTTGACGTTCCATTCGTAACCTTGCGCGGTTATCCATGTATATGTCGCATGCGTTCT
Source organism: Fusarium hostae (assembly GCA_002234235.1). Taxonomy (NCBI): domain Eukaryota; kingdom Fungi; phylum Ascomycota; class Sordariomycetes; order Hypocreales; family Nectriaceae; genus Fusarium; species Fusarium hostae. The sequence continues at coordinate 76,467 of NJCR01000272.1, forward strand.
GTAGGTGATCCAATATCATAAGATGGCGCTTCGCCACAGCATCGTAACGACTGAAGCGGTCGAGAACACCTCTCGCTGCATGAAGACTCTTCTCGAGCGGGAACGAGTTGTCGAAATCCCCAAAGATTGCTGCACCGAGGACGAGGCCAGACACAAACGCTGAATTGCCAACAATCGGCAATCGTTTCGGTATGGTTCCGGTCCTGACGAGAGTTTGTAGCAGATCCACTGTCCTCACCGCTGATTCGAGACACGAGTGGACAAGAACTTGATTCGATGATGAAGATCGCTTTGCAGTTCCTTGTGCAGACTGTTCGTTGTCTTCGACGTGCTGAGACACCGCCTTATGCAGGAATGGGAGAGACAAGAGCATGACCGTCCAGTGACCAGTCAGCTTGAGATGTACTAGGCCAATATTCGGTTGCTCTTCGCCGTTCTGGTCATGGATCAAGTCATCCTGCTCAATACCGTCAACCACGAGACCCTCTCCACATTGCGCAGTCCATCGTCGAAGATGCTTGCTGATGCGTTCCAGTATCTCCGGAGATATCATTCTCTTAGCATAAACCTCTGTAAGAATCAACTCAAAGATCATGGACAGATCATTGCAAGCTGAATAGTTCTGGGGATTTGTCGTATCTCTCAACTCGGACGTCGAAGGAGGTCGACCTAATGATGCGCTCATGAATAAGTCGAGAATTCGGATGCCTTTCCATAGTTGTTCCCTGGCACGACCCTCGTTGGCAGAGAAGAGGGAAGCTATATCGTGGCGATGAAGACCTATGGCATATGCTGCCCGAACTCCCATGCCGAGATACATGAATGCAGCGTTACGACGTGATGCACCTAGAAGATACATCGCAATGAGCACCAAAGCTTGAATGGTGACTATGCCAGGCTCTTCTATCAGTGTTTCCACTGTTAGATACCGAGCATAGTTAAAGAATGTCTCTGCCAGATCATCTTTATCTTCTGGCCCTGTTTGTGCACCAATGGCAAAGACCAGATAGTATACCGAACTCGCAGGGTCAGCGATATTTTGGCCATCTTCAATCCACTTCCGTATGCCATGGTCAAGTTCTTTTTGGTCGAAGAGAAGCAGTACGCAATTGGCTGATTGCATGTACCATTTCACAAGATAATCAACCTCTTGCTCAGACTGCCGTGGCGGTGGGTTCTGAGCACTCGACAGGATCCATCCACGCCGTGTTTCAGGCGATGCTTCGACGATACCATGTCGCAATGGGTCATCAACAAGGGTACAATCTCCTATGCTACGTCGCACAATCCTCCTAATATTCTGAAGAAAAGACAGTGTTGCAGAGTCGCCAATGAACATGTATTCACCCCTCGTATCTTGAACAAGGCGCGACATGCGTGGAAGTCTCTCAGGTTGTGTATTTGAGAGCAGCTGCAGAGAAGAAGAGGTCCCGTCATCAACATACGTCTCATCCACCGACGTCAAACCCGATCTGTTACCGACGGTTATACTACCAGCAGGAGTGGTCTGCTCAGTGATATTGCTGAGTCTATCGGGATCAGGACTTGGTAGCGATGACGCGAGGATGCGTCTTGCGCCATGGTTTGAGGCAGATTGAGACTCGTGGCACTCATGACCGAGACCTCGCTTGATGCAGCGGGCGCAGGGTCTACGGCCATCGCATCTTTGTTTACGGCGTTTGCAGCTCTCGCAGGCCTCGGCGCATCGTCTTCTCTCACAGTCTCGGACCCTCCTAGTAGGCATTTCGTCGTCGGTAGGTCGTGTGAGGTCCCTGGAACTGAGGGAGTGAACCGCGGGCCGCGAACTGTCGGATATGGCCAGGTCTTTATTGGTTACTTGGCCACGAGAATGGGGTAGGATTTTGGTGACATTCCCGCTGACGTAAATCGGCGCACTGTTCACTATTACCGAATTGCCGATGAAATGATCCCTGTAGCCGACGGTCAAACCGAGTCAGTGCTGAGTTGACCACAAACAGCAAACAGGTAGTCTAGACCAGTACTGTTACAACAAGAGCAATCTTGAGTGCAATCTCTCTGGTTTAAAGTTGGGAAGAAATATATTTGGATACTGATTAATCCAATTCTTATCTCAAATACTAGCCTAGTTTGGATAGGAACTCCTGTATCTTGGAACCAACTTCATCTGCTGCCTCAATACAGTGCCAATGGCCAACTCCAGGCAAAATGTGCATGCTCTTCGATGAGTCGCTAGAGCCCCAACTAGAGATAAAGTCAGAATGCATGCTTCACGGCGGTCAATCAGGCATGTAAAATTAGCACTTACTCGCTCAGAATCTTTTGCGCATCTGGGATCGGGCTTGTTTTGTCCTCTTCGCCAGAAAGAACAAGCACAGGGCATTTGATGTTTGCGTAGGGAGGCAAGTCTGCTTGCGCAATCGCGCGACACAAGGCAATGTATCCCTCAGGCTTTTGGGATAGCAAAAGAGCTCGAATGAATGCTTTTTGTGTCAAAGTTGCCTTGCAACCTGTCGCGGCAAAGGGAATAGTCTTGGCCATTGGCTCCATTCCTTCTAAACTCAATATCAATACCAGATCATATTCCCAGTACTTCAAGTTGACTCACCTTTCTTGACTGTCTCGATGCGAGTGTTGAAGATTTCAGCCATTGCAGGCTTTGGCAACACAGGACCAATGAGGACTGAGCCGCGGAGGCTGCACTTCAGAGCGAGCTTTGGTACAATGATACCGCCCATGGAGTGTCCAACCGCGACGGCATTTTCGGGGCGAATGCTCAACCCTTCCAGTAAAGCCTTGACATCACTCGCTATTGTGTCAAACGTAGGATCTTCAACCCCTTCTGATAACACGGAAAGGCCACTGCCTATTGATCTTTAGTGTGTGATTCCTGCAAGCAAATAACGTAGGTACTGACCATAAACATCCAATACAATTGATGAGTACCCCGCTGTTGCAAGCTGGTTCATAACAGGTATATAAAATGAATGAGATGACCCGAGGCCATGGATGAAAACCAGTACTGGGCCATCTTTTGAGGCTGTTTCAGCGTCTACTTGCGCGTAGAACAGTTTCTTGTTCTGGACTTCAATGAACGGCATATTGATCAGAGATTAGTTAACAAACAAAATGGTACAGTGATAGCGACACGACATAGAGTGTGCTCTGTTGTCGATATACTATCTTCAACTCCTCTCAAGGTTTCTCCCAAATGCCTCAATATGTTCTAGCGCGGGTCTTTACGGCTCACATTCAGCGTCGGAAGCCGGGTGAGAAGCCATCGGCAAGGGTCACAGCCGACCTCCACCACTAAAATATGGGGTCTTCACAACAAAGTCAATCACTGATGACACTATCTTTCGCGCACGATGGGTCATACACATCCAAAAACCCATAAATCATAGGCAGTTATCACCCAGATATAGTGGGTTATCGCTTTAGTCCGAACTGCCGTCGGTTTCCGCCACTCAACGAATCGAGTTGTGTTACTGTATAAAGACTCTCTCTTAACAATCAACCTCTTGTAGTTGCTCTTGGGTGGATGCCTCTTTTTAGCCAATAACCGATAAGTTCCTTCTGTCAAAATGGGTAGTATTAACCAGCACGATTATTCTTCGGTTGAGGAGAGTAAGAGAATCTTTGACTACCTTTGCGGTCAGTTCGATGAGGTTGCTTTTCCAGCGGCTGTGAAGGAGCTCAAGGACAACATCGAGTTTACATCTACTCGAGATGCGCCATACTTTCCTATTCCATTCAAGGAGACGGAGACAACTGCTGCGCTTAAGGCGGTCGAGGGTGCCGTTGCCAGTCTGTTAGCAAAGACAGTTGAGGGTGAATCGCAACCTAAGAAGATCAATGTCGATTTGGAGAAGACAACAGCTTTCCTCTGCCAGGCCTATATGGCCAAGGTTGGTGGTCTTGGAAAGCTGGACCCTGGCGTCAAAGCTCTACTCAAAGGTACGTCTATACACCACAACTGTTGACTTCCAGGCCAAGAAACTAACAGCCATAAGATACGGATTTGCTGCAAGCCCAGTCAAATCCTTACCGCCGCATGTCTGCCAACTTATATGAGACTAAGAACGCTGGGGAGTATTATCACATTCATGGATCGCTGGAGGCTTCAACAACTCTCAAGATGATTGGTCTTGAGCCTTTCAGACCAGACTTGCAAACACACGAGAGTATTGTCGATACTATCGAGCCGGCTGTTCGACAGTTCTCGATAGATGAGCTTGAGAGCATGAATGCCGCTCGTCGACAGGCTGGAGTTCCTGCTTTGAAGCACGAGGACTTTGTGAAAACTCAACATGTAAGTGTGAACATCTCGTATATAATGGCATAGCTGACGAGTGATCAGGGCAAGACAAATATGGCACTTCCACCATGGTCTGTGGACAACCTTGAGTCTGAGACACCCAAGTGCCCTCTAACACCAAGCCCAGAGCACCCAAAGAGGATATTGTCAGGCATCAAAGTTCTTGAGCTATGCCGCATCATCGCTGGGCCTATCATCACCCGTATTCTCGGAGAGTATGGTGCCGATGTGCTCAAGATTACAAGTCCCAATCTGAGCGACGTTCCTTTCTTCCAAGTAGATGGCAACATGGGCAAGCACGCTGCAGAGCTAGATCTTAAGTCTCCTGAGGGAAGAGCTGAGTTCGAGAAGCTTCTCGCCGAAGCAGATGTCGTTGTCGATGGATACCGACCTGGCGCTCTGGAGAAGCTTGGATATGGCGCTACTGCGCTAACAAAACTTGCTAAGGAGCGTGGCAAGGGCTTTGTGTATGTCAATGAGAACTGCTTTGGCTACGAGGGAGAGTGGGCTGGACGACCTGGGTGGCAACAGATTGCCGATTGTGTAAGCGCTCTCTGATCTACAGCTACAAGGGAGATCGAACTAACTCGATTGATAGGTCAGTGGCATCGCGTGGGAGCAGGGTCGCTTCATGGGCTTGCCAGAACCCGTCGTCCCTCCTTTCCCTATTTCGGACTACGGAACAGGATGCATTGGTGCCATCACAGCCCTACTAGGTCTCTACCACCGCGCCACACGTGGCGGATCATGGCATGGAAAGGCTTCACTCCTTCACTACGACTTGCTCCTCTTCAAGGTTGGACAATATCCTGAAGAAGTAAAGGAGAGATTGAGGAAGGATATTGGTCCTGATTTCCTCGCCATCCGACATGCGCATAGCGTGGATCAAATCTCAGGAACAGCATTATTGAGGATGCGACAGGTTTTCCCTGAGCTCTTCACTGGGGATAAATATGTCGAGAAGTGGTACTCTAACGCTTACAAGGCTGAGGTGGAGGCCGTGCCGCCTGTTGTGGAAATTGAGGGTCTGGAAGTTGGATTTAGAAGAGCGAGTCGACCTAACGGTGCGGACAAGCCAACATGGGATTTTGGAGAAGAGGCCGATCGCAAGCTGTCAAAGTAGTTTATCCCATTAACTTTTAGCGTTTGCCTAGCCAATCGATACATGCATAGATTATTCAACCACATCTCTCTTTAGCATACAATTAATGTTGTGTTGTCGCGCGACAAGGAGTCGTTACAATTAATGCTGCGCTTCGCTTCCGTTCCTATCATGGCGAAATTTGCGACGGCTTTGGCGTGTCCCAGGTGACTTGCAGCGGCTACACTAGGCTTATTTCCACTAACAACATCGTACGACGCACTAATCTTTGGCTCCATATTCCGCGGCGTCGGAATCGGAGTCAGGGTGTCCCCTCAACTGTACATCCGATCGACTGCTCCGACATCCGAAAATCGTGTGGCACCATTCTCACCTCTGCCGAGAGTGCTAAACGCAATCATCAGTTCCCTAATTGGTTGGGCAATGCACCCCGCAAAATGGCTGCAACATTGCCGCTTTGCCCCATGGGCCGTTGATGTTCAAAAACACGCACCCGATGTGTTTTCGGGAGATGTCCTTAGCCGCTCCTTGTTGAGGCGCTGTCTGTATATCCGAATCGAACCATGCTGACTGTGAATTATGCGGGGTCAAGTCATCTGCTCGGCACCATCTTTGAAACAACTCCAATGATAAGAGGGACTTCATAAGACCTATGAGATAGCCTCTTCTTTCATTCACTCGAGCATAGCCCCAATTCATCATCACAAACACTCTTCCCTTCATCACATCCACTCCATCAATACCCCACAAAACTCTATCAAAATGGCACCATCAGCGACTGGCGGAAATGCCAACGGTGCTCCCAAGGAGGAGGGTCTCGGCCAGGCCTTCACACAGCAAGTCATCGACTCCTTCGGCCCCAAGACTGACCCTCGTCTTCGAGAAGTCATGACATCTTTCATTCAGCACATGCACGACTTTGCGCGCGAGACACAGCTCACTTGCGATGAGTGGATGTCTGCTGTTAAAATGATCAACTGGGCTGGACAGATGAGCAATGACAAGAGAAATGAGGGTCAATTGATGTGCGATGTTATTGGTCTTGAGAGGTAATTTTTTTTCCCGGCATCTTCAAAGTCATTACTAACAACTCTCAGTCTTGTTGATGATATTACACACCGTCAAGCAGCCAAGAACGGCGTGGCAGCAACTGAGACTGCTATTCTGGGTCCTTTCTGGCGACATGATACCCCTACTCGTGAGAATGGCACCACAATCACTTTCGACACTCCCAGCGATGGTGTTGTCGCCTATCTCTACGGTACGGTTACATCGGCGACTACTGGAAAGCCCATTCCCAACGCCTCTGTCGAGGTTTGGCAAGCGTCCACCAACGGTGAGTTTATAGCCTTCAGATACTTGACAGATTCTAATTCCTTTATAGGATTGTACGAGCAACAGGATGAGAAGCAGGTTGAGCACAACCTTCGTGGCAAGTTCATCACCGACGACCAGGGTCGATACTCCTTCTACTGCCTACGACCTACTCCTTACCCCGTAAGCAATCCTGTTCTGTTAACATGCCAAGAACCTATAAGCTGACACTTTCTCAAGGTCCCCGATGATGGCCCTGCTGGCCAACTTCTCCACCTCCTCGACCGCCACCCTTTCCGCCCTGCCCATCTGCATTTCATGGTAGGTTCAACCGAAAGTCCTAGAAACGGTCATAGGATTCAATCTAACATGCTACAGGTCATTGCTGAGGGCCACAAGTCTGTTGTTACTCAGATCTTCGATTCTGACTCAGGTTATCTCGAGAACGATAGTGTGTTCGCTGTTAAGGATGGTCTAACAGTGAAATTTGTGCCACGAAAAGGCGATCCCAAGGCTGAGTGGGAGTTGGAGTACAACATGAGCCTGTCAAACGAGTCATAAAGTAGCAGCATGTGTTTTTTAAAGTCATAGCGAATTTTATTGGGTTTCTTTGGACTATTATTCCTGATGAATTGATGAAACGTATAGTGACCGTTCCTGGCCCTAAGTCCAAGCACATGAATTCAATTGATTGGCAGTTGAAGTCTAAAATATCTCGGCAAGATATATCAAGCCAATTCACTGAAACCCCCGAGAAAAGGTAGAACTTCCTTTCTTCAAATCTGTTTGGTGGAGGAGAAAGCGATCCATCTTCTACTCTGCCTCATTCGAAGCTCAATCTCATGCATGAGTACCCAGAACAATATGCAGAATAAAATACAGAATAAATTTTCAGTGACTAGAGTCGGTAGAGAGTACTATGCTGACAGCGATCTGAAACTCCACGTTAAGCCACTCGACATATCCTCCAATCAGCCACGTAAATTCCCAGTCTTTTTTCCATCTGCAAATGACACATCCAATAACGAAACTCCATTCTATAGTTTCCCGCAAGTTGTGAAACTCTCAGCTGGGAAGCTTAGGGAAACATTTCGTAATCTTGACACGGGGTTTCACGGAGACCAATCGACCTACAGAAAGCAAATTCAACTCAGAATCAAACAGGAAATGCATTAGGCCTTTGTTTGGCAAACATATTGTCCATAGAAGTTTATTGGCTGTATGATGTTTTCTTTAATGCATATTACGATGTAGTGTTCTGCTTGCTTCATGGGAGGCTGCATCAGATGTACCAGCAGCGTACCTTTAGCCAGAGTCCTAACACTTGAAAATACTGCACAGATTATTGTACTAGGACTATGGGAATATATATCTCAATAGCCCTTAGGACGATAACTGTTTTAGTTCCAAAGATGAGTATGACGACAATTTTGGATTGTAGTGCATGGCTTCCAGCGTGAAATTGGGTTTGTTTTAAACATCAGAGAGTTGTTGATGAACAGCAAGTCTGTGACAATACAAGGAGAACATGGTCATGGCTGTTTGTCCATTATGCTTGACAGCCAATCCGATCCATCAGCAAGCTTTGGTTATGTAACCTCTTTGGTAGCCGTGGTACATTGTCCCACTTGGTGACATCGTTTGCATTTCATGACAAACAGCATGTGATTTTCATGGTCATGAGTTTGGTCACAGCCTCCACTTTGAGAACCCTGATAAAAACTCCAGTCCCACTTTATGAGCTTTGAAGCAGTTGCAACCTTGCAGTCTTATATTTTCTTGTTTGTTTGTTCTGTGACTTGAAATAGGGTAGGTACCCTATGCTGTGACTAAAGTTTCAATGACTTTGTACCCCGCAATCCACCAAGTTGAGTGTAAACTATCCCCAATATTGACAAATAACGTAATGTTAATGGTGTTTTGATGCAACTAGATAATACTACCCCGGATGTTTTTGGAAGGCGTGTCACTTCGGTGAAGCAGACCGGAAGACATCGGTCTGGGGTAACAGTTGATTGGTACGTATATCCGACACGTGACCGGTTGCCGGTATATCGTCCGACCCACCGCCGGCAGCGAGTCCGGAGATAAGCGCGGCTAACTTTGATTCGCTGGGAGCAAGATATTCCGCTCCTAGATAAGGATCTCGACGCGACGTGGCCAATGGGATTGACCTTGTTGGCAATGCGCGGTCCACGTTTCTTGGCTTACGATATAATAATACACCCAACACAAAAAAGGGAGACACTTTCAAGATCCGTCATTTGAAGAAACATTTTCTCACCTTTCTGAACCTGCAATGAGTCGCGCAGGGATAAGGCAGCTTTCGCTGCTTCGGGCGTCGAGACAATGTCTATCTTCCCGGTCCCTTGCTACCGTTGTAAGGGGGCCTATCGCTCGTTCGACACCGCCACCAGCAACTTTGTTGGGACGCCAGAGATGTCGACTTTTCAGCACAACACAACCACGAAGAAGTGAGGAGGAGCAAGATGAAGACGCGGGCTCTTACAGTGAAGCAGATCACGAACATGCTGTCATTTCTACTTTCGATCTGTTTTCTATCGGCATTGGTCCCTCATCTTCTCATACCGTTGGGCCCATGCGTGCTGGCAACATTTTTGTCAACGATTTGATCGATGCCAATTTGCTTCAAAAAGTCAACAAAATCCGTGTTGCCATCTATGGAAGTCTTGCTCTCACTGGCGAAGGCCATATGACTCCTTCAGCTTTACTCCTTGGTCTCGAAGGCGCCGATGTCGAAACAGTCGACACGGGTTACGTGCCCAGCCGCTTCGAAGAGATCAAGTCCAGCAAGAAGATTTTCCTGGCACGTGGACTGGCCGCAGATGGATCAAAAGGCAAGGAGATTGATTTCGACTACGAGAAGGAATTCATTTGGGAATGGGGTCGTAAGCTTCCCCAGCATAGCAATGGCATGCGTTTCACTGTCTACGACAACGAAGGCTACGTCCTAGCCACAAACGATATGTTCAGTGTAGGTGGCGGTTTCGTTGTCAACGGTGCTCTTAGTATCGCACCCCAAGAAACCCTCTCCGCAAACGCCCCCAGTCAGCTGGAAGCCGGAGATTCGGACACGGCAGCTCACCCGGCTGATTTGGCCGAAAACATGTACTACAAGGAAATCCGGCGCTCAGATGCCGCGGGAGATCGACGAACCGGTACCGAAGTCAAGGCCCTCGAAGAAGCCAATGAAGGTCCGACAGCTCTCCTCGGAGACTCGCATGAGCCAACCGGCCTCTCTACCGATGTCAAGTCCGAGACCAAGGATACCAGCTCATCGCCGCATCCGCGGTATCCATTCCGAGATGCCGCTAGTCTGCTTTCACTATGTCGCAAGCACAACCTCACCATCGCGCAATTGGTGTATGAGAATGAGAAGAGTTTAGGATATACGGATGAGGACATTTACCGAAAGATCTTCAAGATTTGGGGAGTCATGGACGCTAGTATCCTAGAAAGTGTCCAAGCGCCAACGGGCTCCAAGCTTCCTGGCTCTCTCAAACTTCATCGACGAGCGCCGGCGCTCTACCGCCGATTGACTCGAGGCCTGTATCCTTCGTCTACAGCTGATACTTCAGCTGCTCAACTCGAGCACAAGTTCTCCTCGCCCGATCCGAATATTAACGAGGATGGCGCCGCCTCATCACCGAAAGCTCTCGCGGCAGCATCATCTCCTTTGATGCCGGAGAAGTTCAAGGCCGGCGGCCTTCGGAAGCGTGGTCCGCCACGGATACACGGTTCTCTGGATCATCCTATCGCTCCAGCTCCTTCACGCCGGACGACATTCCCAACGATGGACTATCTCTCGGTCTACGCCATTGCTGTCAACGAGACCAACGCTGGCGGCGGTCGAATCGTCACTGCGCCTACCAATGGAGCTGCGGGCATCATTCCGGCTGTTCTCAAGTACACTACCGAGTTCATCAGCGATGATCCTGAGCGAGATATCCCCACGTTCCTTCTCACTGCTGCTGCAATCGGTATGCTCTACAAGCGAGGTGCCACCATTTCGGCCGCCGAAGGAGGATGCATGGCGGAGGTCGGCGTTGCCTGCTCCATGGCCGCTGGTGCTTTCGCCGCCTGCATGGGAGCCAGCCCTGAAACAATCGAGCAAGCCGCTGAAATCGGTATCGAGCACAACCTCGGACTAACATGTGATCCCATCGGCGGACTCGTCCAAGCTCCCTGCATCGAGAGAAACGCGCTGGGCGCGACAAAAGCCATCTCCAGCGCCAACCTGGCGCTTAGCAGTGAAACAGGCACGCAGCGCGTGAGGCTGGACGACGCTATCCGGGCGATGCGACTGACGGCCAAGGGAATGAGGAACGAATTCAAGGAGACGAGTTTGAGTGGATTGGCTACGAGCGTTCACATTAATATTCCAGTCAGTGTTCCTGACTGCTAGACTTGGTTGTTTTGTAATCAGCGATAATCATCAACAAAAAAAGGGAGTCAATAGCGGCGTAGTATTGCTTTTCTAGATTAGAAGTATCACTCTTTGCATCGTTAGCTGAGTAAGAGTATCATTCTGCTTGGTGGGTATCACGTGCTAAAGGATTGATATCCGTACTTCGTGTGGAGAATCGGTGAGATAAATCGTCACCTTGATTATTCTATTCTTGATTTATCGCGGATCTCATGGAAGACCACCAGAGCACTCCAAATATGTCTCACGAACCTTGCCCATGTTGTTTCAATTTCAATCCTGACTTCGTAGCACCAGGTTCCAACAATGATGTCAGAGTTGACTCAAAAGAGCTCGTAGTATTGGTGCTTCGAGATATCATACAGTTCGAGAGCGCGGCGGGTTCAGGTTGTGACTGTTGCTCATTCATTGTCAAGACTCTCACATATTCGGGCTTGTTGGGGGGTTGAGAATCAAATGGGAATTCAGCTTTATCTTCGACTTCCGATTGGACAAGGAAATCCAGAGATATTATTCGGCGATCCTGAGCGGTCTCACATGTTCTTACAATTTACACTGACTTTGGTATGAATCATCTAAACATATGAAAGTCCGAAACCCATGGTGCCGTACTAACAAACATACTCAGCTCAAGGAGAGACGTGGAAACGCGTTCAACCTTTACCAGATATCTGTGATGACCATTTATCACGCGAAGGCTTAAGCTTCGTCAACGCTTGTTTCTATAATTGTATCAAGGATCATAAGCTCTGCAAGCAAGACAACTCGACTTTGCCAACCCGCATTCTAGATATTGGCAGCGATGGTGATGACAAGATTCGTCTTGTCGAAACAGGGGATCTCAAACCTGAGAAATATGTAGCGCTCAGCTACTGCTGGGGTAGAAACCCATGTATCAAGGCCTTGACCGAGAACCTGGAGAATATGAAGTCAGGGATCGGACTTGAGGAACTCCCAGCAGCTTATACTGATGCAATCGCACTGACGCGAGAGCTCGGAGTAAGATATTTATGGATAGACGCTCTCTGCATCATCCAAGACTCAAAAGTCGACTGGGAAAGAGAATGCTCCAGGATGGCGGATACATACGCCAACGCTTTCTTGACCATTGCAGCCTCGTCATCAACATCTGTGACGAGTCACTTTCTACGACCTCAGCTCAAGCCACCGCCTCGAGCGGCTCAGGACCAGTGCGCGATCCACAGCGAATCAATGAGAGGCGAAAATGGGCCTTCAGTTTTGTTGAAAGCAAGGCTCATGCAAGCAACCGGTGCTCATTGGAAGTGGAGACCATCTCACAGTACGGATCAACAGCCGCTCGTGGAACCTCTCACTCAACGAGGCTGGACTTTGCAGGAGAAGATTCTATCAACACGGCTACTCTCTATATCGGCGATGGAGATGGCATGGACGTGCAAAGAGGCAATATTCTGCGAATGCGGATCCAAGCTGAACCACCAACGTGAATTTGGGGGAACACCATTGAGTCAAATATCGCGACGTGGTGAAGCCTTCAATTTCTGGCACAAAGTCATCGAGAATTACTCCAAGAGAAACCTCACGCAGCCCGGAGATAAGCTTCCAGCGATATCTGCTATAGCCGCTATAGTCCAGAAGAAGATCGGGTCAGATTACGTGGCTGGTCTATGGACAGATAACATTGATCTGGATCTGTTGTGGCGGAGACCATCAGCCGGTAGGATTCAGGCTGCCAACTCATCTTACATCGCCCCGAGCTTTAGTTGGGCTTCAATTACGGGAGAGGTCGATTACCTGTGTTTTAGAAACGGGAAATGGCCATATGAGAAGGCGGCTACTGTGCTGGAGGTCAATGCAGTAACAGGCCCTGACGCGCCACTTGGAAGAGTCATCAGCAGCAAGGTGATAATCAACGGGCCAATGGTGATGGGGTATCTTGAGAGTCGGGGCCCGTATGATTGGTACGCGGTGCGTCTGGGGCGGGCTCGTCTGTGGTTTTCCGCCGATACGAGCCTGTCGACAATTGTAAACAGCACTGAAGTTTCAGTGTGCAGAAGAAGCCGTGAGTACAATGGAAGCGATGTTGCAGAGGAGCTGAAGCGACTAAACCGAAAGCGGAATTCTGGGGATACACACCACCTGACCGAGCCCACCACGGGTAATTCAGCGATTCGATGTTGGGTGCTGAGACTTGGGGCATTTCCGTTCGGGGATAAGGGGCAAAGAGATCACGAGTGGCTAGTGCTGGGGCGGTCAGCGACACAGCCCGAGTTCTTTGAGAGGATCGGTCTAGGGTCGTTGAAGGATAGTCGAGAGGCGGAGGTTTTTGAGTTGGAAACGATAACGACAGTTAGCATAGTTTAAGTTGGTCAATGCAAGCCTCACCGTTACTAGTTGAGCTGATACATATGGACTAGGTAGCTGGCGATCATCAACCGCCACGGCGTACAGTACGTGATAGTTATCACGATTGTGGGTCATTGAGGTGCATTGATTAGTATACCCTTGCATGCATGGACAGGGGAAGCTGTAGGAGGAAAAGGAGCGAATTGCCAAGCAAGGGTGATGATGGATGGTGGGCCCGAATTGATTGAATCGTCGACTTATTCCCCAAATTATTAGAGCCGAGACTAAGGTGACGCCACTGAAACGAAAAGGGTAGATAGAAGAGAGGGCCAAAGAAGATGAGTGAGTGTGTTTTTTGCGTTTGCGTATGTGCTCCGTAATGAGATAATTACAGGGGCCAAAAACATGATGACACTGAGCAAACAGCTGGAGATTCATTTCGGTCTGGTCTGATCTGGCCTAAACTCATGTCTCAGTGCAAATCGTGCGGGGTCAGAGAGCGAATGTGTAACATTTTGAGAGTTTGTCATTGGCTGTATCGCAAATACGTTTGCTTTTTGATCAAAATCTGGTTCTGTCTAGGTTTGCCAGGCACTAAATCTACGACTGGTATGGGCTTCTACTGTAGTGCAGTCAACCGTACTGCGCTCGCTCTAACGGACCTGTTCTGTATGTAGGTGCTGAGATGTGATGACTCTTTAATCACTCTTTGCGTTGGTCGGTTACACATAATTTCTCTCGCCATTTTTTCCCTGCAAGAAAAACTCTATTGTCCCCCCAACCTTTTTTGTTTTATCTCTTCTGCTCTTTTGTTTCCATCTGCATTGGCCTTTTTTTATTATTCTCTGGCGTGTCTCGGTTCTTTTCATCCACTTTTTCTTTTAGAGTTCTCCTTTTTTAGCGCACCGCCAGCCATGGAAGCTGACTCTCGGACCCAATCAGCTGGATTTGCCTGGCTTGAACAGGTCCAGGCCTTAGTAAAGGCCCATAGAGACAGTTGGCCCGTCAAGCAATCACTGGTTCAACCTCGTCTTCTCGGAGAATTGGAGGCAAAATTCGAGACAGTCTTTCAAGAACGTGAAGCGATCGACAAGGACGACGAGGACGGTAAGGCCCAGCGCCAAGCAAAGGAAGACGAGTTGGATGCTCTCGCGACTGAGTTAAGACCGCTTAGGACGGACTGGGACCGCACGTGCAGGGATGCTAAAGTGGCGTACCACCGCGAAGACGAGATGAAAGCAAATTCTCTCATCAACAACATCTTCAACCTTTATAAAGAATTCGACCTCCCCGCCAACGGCAACATGGGCGTCGACACATCAGCCCTAGGCCTCACTGCAGATTCACCAGATGCTGATCCGGACACACCGCGCAGGTCGCGAATGAGAGTGAAGAGGGGAGGGGCGGTGCTCACCCCAGGTCGCAATGGAGTTTTTGAGGTCCGATTCGATTAGCCATCGCTTGCTTACGCGCCCATCGTCCCATTTTGCTAACCATCATTTTACAGTCAGAGACGCGTAAGAGGAAGCGAGGCAGTAACTCGCGCACTCCTCAGAAGCGACCGCGCATTGAAGGTACAAGGAATTCCATACATTTCAATGCCGTCTACCAAAACAGACGCGCTGCCAAGAAGCATACCATTATCCAGATGCCCGAGGACCCAGTGCGCCCGGCCAAGTTTTACATCTTGCGATGTGAGGATCACGACATCCATTTCGACGACAGTCCGCTACAGGCAGGCTTGGCGCATTTGTCAGAGAAGCATCAGCATCAGAACCCTTCATTCGAGACTGTTGTCGAGCACTTTGGCTACGAGGTTATCGGTTGCGACGATGAAAAACTCATTCAAAACAACAAAGCCGCCAAGGAAGCATTTGAAAGAGGTGAAAGAGGAGCGAGAGACTCCATCCGCGTTCGAACTGATTCGCCTTCACCTGAGAGACCACGCAAGAACACCAGCAACGCCGTGAAAAAGAGCAGGTCAAGGCGGTCAAGGCGCAAGACTCAAGACTCCATCAATCCTCACGACTTGGTTCCTGGAGATGTCTACATCATCTCCTGGTCCGCGTCGAAACAGTGGTATGCTGGTTTGTATATTCCTCTACAAGATCCCGAATCCGTTGGAATAGACGAATCGCTCGAGGCGATGGGTTTACTTAGCAACATACCGCCTTGTTATGAGTACGACAGCTCCAGCAAGTCATTTTCCTGGGCAGAGGGTTATGAAGATGGAGGACCAGATGCTTCAGAGCAACACTTCCCGTTCATGTTCTTTGAGGGACTTGATTTTCCTGACCTGAGCCATGTTGCTTGGATTCCTATCGGCGGAATCCAGCGGTGGGATGAGGACAAGGCGTTAATGATTGAGCATAGCGACCAGGCTTTTGAATATATCAAGCAGCGGCAGGCGGCTGAGCAGCCAAAGCGGTTTGGTCCAGATGAAGAGATTCCAGACTCTGCTGATGACAGTAAGTATACTAACTGCGTATGAGGTGAAGTTTCTGACATAGCCTTTCTATAGACTCAACGTTGGATCTTGCGCCTCGCTCACCAGTTGCGGAATCTTCGACAGATTTTCAACCTGCTCAGAACGCTGAGACTGTTACACCTAACACAGCCCCAGAAGCGGATGCTTCTGATCAGGCCGAAGACGCAGACGTGACTGGGCAGACTGAAGAAACGCAGAAGGGCACCGAACTAGAACCTGAAGAAGTACAGGAAGACACCGAACTGGTACCTGAAGAAGTGCAGAATGACACCCATCCGGAACTCGAAGAAGCGCAGAAGCACACCGAACTAGAAGCTGAAGAAGCGCAGGACACTCAACCAGAGCCTGAAGAAGTCCAGAAAGACACCGAACTGGTACCTGAACAAGTACAGAATGACCCCCATCCGGAACCTGAAGAAGTGCAGAAGGTTATCCAAATGGAAGTCGAAGAAGCGCAGGACACTGAACTGGAACCTGAGAAAGCCGCCCAGCCACCCGATACAGTCGAAGACGAAGATATTGTCATGAGTTCGCAGGAGAACCCTACCGAAAGCGCTGCTCAACAGCCAACCGAGGACAGCGAGGATGTTGTGATGGAAACCCCGGAAGATGCGACCCAGGAGCCTGTACAGCAGAGCGACTCTCAATCTGATGGGGACGATCAGGAAATTATTCTTGATACTCAGGAAGACCCAGCCGAGAACGTCTCATCCCCGAAGCAGCCGGAAGAAGTCAGCATTGAACGAGAAGAGGAAAGCTGGCCTCACGAAGCAAGAGAAGAACGTCTATCTAGTGCCGACTTGGAGACCCTCCTACTCGAAGGCGAGGACTTGGAGTTGCAGTTTTCACAGTCTGAACAGAGGGAACTCAATCAAGACCCGACACCTACACCTGCCCTTGAGACAATTAGTCTTTCTCGAGCAGCAAATGACGTCGTCAACGCGAAACAGGAAGAAAGTTCGTCAACCTCACCTGCACTTGAGAGAACAGATCTTGCCCAGGCTGCGGAAAATAACTCTGGTGATGAGACACGGGAGGATAGTCAGCCTCAGCACTCTTCTGTCGCCACGGACTCTTCTCACGATGAAACTCCACAGCCACGCCTTTCTTACGCCGATATGGGTCGAGCTTCTTCCTTGTCAGAGGGCATGTCAAGCGATGTGGTTGATTCAAGGCCGCAAATTCAACCTGCTTCGAGACGGGCTCGATCAGGGACACCGAATCACAACGCACTCGCTGCGCAGTCGCGAATGTCATCGCTATCACAATCACCTGTTGTTTCTCGCCCGCCCGCAATGTCGCCGCCTGCGACAATACCGTTCTCATCAACAGCGCCGCCAATCTCGACGTCTTTACAGCTGCCAATGATGTCGCAGCCTCCAACTTCTTCTCAGCCATCAGTACCACGATCACCAACACGGCAACGCCTGTCTACAGGGTTACAGCACCCGGTCTCATCATGGCCACTGGATAACTCATGGGCCTCGACGACACCACAATCTTCGGCTCTAGCGCGTCGACCCGCACCATCTCAGCCAACGGTAACTTCACAACCGCCACCATCATCACAGCCTCCAGCTGCCAGGTCTCCAACATCATCCCGCCCACCTTCATCATCCCAACCATCGACTTCGGAGCCTCCGCTCCATGCCCCAACAGCGCAAGAGCGGCCCGCAGCGCAAGTAGTAATGTCTCCTGGACCTGCTGTGTCTAACAGCGAACAGCCAAACAACGTACGGCCGACTTCGCAGACATCGCAGGTCCTGGCACCTCCCCGCCCCTCACCGGTAGGGAATCCACCGCCAGAAGATGCTCAGACTCGCTCTGAAGTCTTGAGACATCCTCATGCAGCTCAGCCCAAGGCATTTTCACAGGCTTTGGTCAACAGTTCCCAACCTAGCGAACGTCCACGTGTGACAAGGCCCAAGGCATCATCCAAGCCTTCAGTTGACATTGTTTTGCTCAACCGTCAAGCAGTCAGTGAAGCGTGGTCACAGCCCATGACATCTGGACAGCAAGCAGCGACGAACAGTCCTACACACATGCCAGCAGCTCATCAAAGACATTCAGAAACGCCGCCCGTTATGTCTGTTGCCAGACCTGAAGCTCCAGCTCCGCGCCGCCCGCTCCCTCGGGAGAGACCGTCACCTAGACCGTCAGTTTCACCAGCAAAGAGCCACGGAGCCCCGCAGGCCATGCTGTCACAAAACCAGGCTCCCAGTGCTACTTCCCAGCATCCCTTTATTGCCGAGAACACTCCAGGAGCTCAGCCAGAGGGACCAGCACAGATACTCTCTCGTCAGCCACCTGCCAGATATGCTTCCCGACCTACTTCCCCGGCACCCCAAAACTCACCCCGCTTGCCGCCTATGGTTGTCCCCCAGCCCGCTTCGCAGCTGGATGGACACTATCTCACCAATACCATGTTAGCGCAACAACAGGCTGCCTCGTCGATGTCTCGACCTGGTTCTGCGGGACATGCTGGGCCACAGCCCATGCCTTCTCCTCGTCAGGCTGCTATGTCTATATCGCGACCCGGCTCTGCATTGCAAGGGAACGTTGCATCACAGCCGCACGCGTCACCACGACAAGCTTCAAATGAAGTCCCTCGCCCTTCTTCGGCTTACTCAGGTCATCCAGGATCACAGCAAATGCATTCTCCTCATCAAGCAGCGACCGGAATTCAGCGATCACAGTCTGGTTTTCAAGGGCATCCTGCTTCACAGCTGATGCACTCTCCTCGACAAGTTCCTGGGGAAATCCCTCACCCTGCTTCAGCCTATCAAGGGCATCCAAATCATCGTCCTGTCCCATCACCGCGGGGTCCCTATGCTGTTCCAGTGCGGCCGCCGGGACCGCCTCACCATTCTTTCAGTCACTTTTCACATCAAAGCGATGAGATGCAGGGACAGGGCTATATTCCCCAGCGTCATTGTCCACGAACAGGGACCGCCTCGCCGCAATTTCCGGGAATGGAAAACCAATTGCCACCCATACGATTATCAAACATCTCTCGTCCTCGATCTGGAGCCCAGACAGCTCCAAACATGATCTCGCCGTCGCAGACCGCCGTGGGGGGCCTTCCAGGACATTATATGGGACATCAACAGCCTGCGCCGCATATCATGCAATCGCCGCGCCTATCTGCGGCCGAAATCTCTCGACCGCGCACGACAAGCAACATGCATCCTCCCCTTTCCGCGATGTCACCAATCCTAGGGCACACAGAACCGCGTAGGCCAAATTCAAGCTACGCCCAAAGCATGCCTTTTCACGCACCCTTGCCCACAATGCTGCCAACTTATTCTAATACAAGCTACCAGTCCTCGGCACCATCTGCACATCAGTACGCCCAACCTAATCCTTCTCAAGCTCACTCTCGAAGACATTCCGAAAGCGCTTGCCAGCCCCAACTACAGCAGTATGCACTCGCAGGCAGCCCGCAGATAGCAAACTCTACACCAAGGTCCTATCAGCCGCCTGAGCTCGATCAGGGTCTGAGACGTAATCCGGCTCTGGACCCCTTCCTCCCTGAGCTCTCTCCCAATGTTCGTAAGGCATTTCTGGAGCAAGTTCGAACAGACAGACTCGATCTTATTCCCGGCAATTTTCTCAACATCGAAAACAGATATCGATGCCCTTTTTGCAAGGAAACGACTCTGGAACCAACAGAGTTTATCGACCACCTCAAGATGAGCTGTTCAATGCTGGAGGAGAAGTATAAGCAGGACAAGCATGAGAATGCTATTGAAGCGAATCCAACCAAGAGAGCCAAGCAAACTAAGAGAAAGAGTCAGACTGCCCAGGCAAAGAAAAATGCCCGAGTTCGTAGTTGAATTGTTTATTATTGATGTGATTATCGTACTAGATATCATTTTGCGAGCCTGGAAGGAGTGTCATGGAAATTGGCTGAAGCATCTCATCGCTTTTAATTAGTTCAGCTGCGAGCCAGTATGTGTATTGCTAGTTATTCAAAAGGCATATTCTTCATCTGAGGCTCTGAGCTAGCTTTGAGAGGCGTATTGAAGAAGACTTATGGAAGTCTCGAATGAAGTCTGGCGAAGACTTTAAACTAGTCTTATGAATCAACAGTTAACATAAGTACTCTAGAGTTGGTAATTTATCATGTATTAGTTCTCATAAAACCATCGTCCCTGCCATCGTGACTATGTTTTCATCAATCAGTGATCTACGGTAGTGCTGATCATCCCACAAAAGGAACCATGCTCCTGGTTAGTACGGGTCTACTCTCTCATGGATACACGTGGTTATCACCGGAATGAAGTAGGGACTGAAAGCTTTCATAGTCACTAATCATTCGAAAGCTGATGCTGTCATTATGAGTATAGGAGTTTTTGCTAGGATCTTCTATTATAAACACTAATTGGCTAGAGATAAGTCATTGTGTCCCATGATTTGGCGTCTCAACATCGCACATCATCGACACGCGAGATGCAGTCATATCATTCAACGGCTTCACTTCTCGCCTGTTTTTGTGATATTCACTTCTCCGCCCTCAATACCAACAGCGTCGAAGCCCATTTGCGCAGTATCGTATCCATTGGCTTGGAGGTATTCGCGAAACTTTTGATCTTCAACAGTGATGGTGTCTTGGCCAACGTGGGGGATACAGAAGAACACGATGAGGGCTGAGAGGATGCAGAGACTGGATGAGACCCAAAACGGATATTGGGCAGACTCAGTTTTGTTTCCTCCAGCGGCTTGGATGTAGGGAAACACATAGGTACCGACAAATGCACCAATCTTGCCAACCGCAGCGGCGATACCGTAGTATCGGCCACGGACACCAGTGGCACAAGTCTTTGCAGCGAGAAGACCGATGTTGTTTCCGGGGCCGAGTTCACCTAGGGCTTGGAAGATTCCGAAGACGACGGCAAAAGCCGCGATTTGGGTGGAAATCTTGTCGTAAACACCGGCCATGATAAAACCGACAATGGCTTGGAGAGTAACACCGAGGATGAGAGTGTATCGAGGGCCGATCCAGTCACTGACAAATGCACCGATAAGTGTACCTGGCAGATAAAACATGTTGATGACAGTGTTCCAGCCAAAGACTGTGGTTAGGTTTGCGCCGTCGCCGTAGATACCGGCAAGAATCGAGGAGGAGTAGATACCGAAGGCGTAGGAGGAGAACTAGTCACGTAAGCAGATGATAAACCGAAGTGCCTTGGAAACTTACGTTGTAGAGGAACCAAACCAGACTGACGCAGAGGAGTCGGAACCAGTAGTAGCGCAGAACCAGCGAGTATGGTGTTTGGCGTCTCATCGACTCCTTGGCGAATTCCTCGGGCTCCTTGAGTCGGAGTCGAAGAACGAACAGGACAAGAGGGAAGACGACTCCTATGCCGAGACTGGTTCTCCAGATGGTGCTATAGTGGCCGTTATGGCATGCGGCGGCAACAACGTCTGGTGAAAGTTAGCTATAGTCGGATCAAGCTTGAGGTTTGACATACAGGGCACGAAAGCGCCAATGACGAAGCCAAAGTCAATCATTGAGTTTGTGAAGAGAATGAACCAACGGTTTCGGGTTCCCTTCTTCATCTGACCGCTGGACTCGGCGCATCCAACGCTACCAGCTGGATATTCACCTTGGAAGCATTAGCGTCACACAAATACTCAAGAGCAGGGAAATGCTTGCCTCCAATACCGATACCGACAAAGAATCGCCAGGCAGTCAGCATGTTGAACATACCGACTGCCTGTCCATGCCAGTAAGATCCAGCTGCCAGGGCAGTGAAAATGATGAGAATAACAGTTGAGACCATGAGCGTATTGGTTCGTGACCAATGATCAGCGAGGAAACCAAAAACAAGTTGGCCGACGACTGTTCCAGCGAAGGCGATGTCAGACACGTATTTGAAAGCATTTGAGTTGGCGTAGACATCTCCATATTGTCGTTTCAAGGTGGTGTTGACGGAACCAATGACCTACTCACGTTAGAAAATGAAGCATAGGATATTCACAGCAGTTCTCACGTTGTTGATGTAGCCATCTGAGAAGAGACCAGCACCGCAAGCAAACACTGGGAGGGCAGTCTCAATCCAAGGCCTTTGAGGGATGTCGTCTTGAGGCATGTGCACTTCATCATGAGGGGCTTCATCAGAGGCATCGCCCTCGTGTTTCTTCCCAAACCCCAGCATCGTGGATGCACAAGGGTGTATTGATCACAGATGATAAGGTTTTGTTGTCGTGGGGAAGAGTGCACGCCTAGTTACTCTTATAAGAGGGGGAGCAAAAGCCAAGGTCACGTTTAGATGAACAAAAACGCCAAAGATTGGTGATGCCTCGGGTAAGAAACAAACAAACAAACAAACAAACAAACGAGAAATTGACTCGGTGTCACAGGCTTTCTAGAATTTAAGAGAAAACGGGGGGGGGGGGACAATCGTGGTGGACCAACGGCTTCTTGTCAAGGAGATAAGGCCTGGCGTCTGTGCAACAAAAACTGGGCACCGAGTGATTGATCCAAGTTGTTTTGAGAAGCTGGTAATGTTGCACCAACGAATCATTACGTGCACGAGACACAAAAGTCGAATATCATAGGAGAGAGAGTCCGGAGGTAACCGAGACGGACGGCACTCGGCGCGTTGAACAAATTGACTTTGATGATGCACATGAATCCTTTGGTGTCGATTTATTGCCGAGTTTGGTCGTCGGTGGCGCCAACCGCGTCCTCTGCTCGGCTCAAAATTGCCGATGGGCCTGTCAGAGCGTCCACTAGCACTGATATGTCAGGTGAATACGAATATGCTCTACAGTGGGGTGCAATAAGTTTGAAGACACCAAGAGGTACCGACGATCGAGGCTAGCCGAAACGGGCAGCTGTTATGCTGCTGCTGTGATATTGTAATTTTGACCTAAGAAGGTTAATTAGAATAGCTTCAGTACTTTATACATTAACCTTCTGCAGTAATTACAGCGGTAATACGGTTTGGTATAGTCTTATAAAGGTTCTTTAAGACCCTATCTTTAATATTATCCTAAGCCTCTATTGCAGCTAAGACTAAGGCATATTATATAGTAACTATATCCTCTATATAAGTTAGTTCTAGATATAACTGATATATCTCTGCCTTTATTAATGCCTATAGATTATCTATAGGATTTAGGTCAGGCAAATAAGGCGGCTAAGCCATCAGGTTAACCTCTAGCTCTTCTAATAGGGCCTTGATGATCCGGGCTGTATATAGAGGCGTTGTTATGCATGAAGATATCGCCTAATTGAAGGAACTAAGGCAAGATGAAGCTATATAGCTCATAGATGCCAATAGTGTTGATATTGCTGACGAGAGGCACTAACAGCATATAAGACCTGTAACTAAAGGTAGCCCAAAATATCTGCCACATAGCTCCTAGCCTCCTAGCTTCTTAAACATCCTGTATGCATAGGGCCTCGCAAGGAAAGAGGAAGGTCTAGATAGGCCTTATGCCCTAACCGCGGCATACCATACACTCATCACTCTATTTAACCCTTCTCCAATCGATCCCTTAATATTATATAGCCCAATCAAGCCTTTTGCAAGCCTATAGCGGCATTAGGGCTATGCATTTCTTCTATATCTATTTCCTTTTATTTATCTCATATAGAAGGTAGTATAGGGAATACTTCTTAATAATATTATTAATAGAATCAAGTAAGTCTCTCATTATTATATGCAGATCGGTTATAATGGTATTATATATCTGATTGCGTTGCTCTTCTATGAGCTTTCGAGGCGCGCCTGACTGTAGCAGGGTTGTATTCTTGGCTCCACGTTATGCCTTACGGCGGCATGTTGTTTTGATTGTCCCAAGAGGGATATAGGGGAAATGCTTATAAATTTGACTATAAGAATAGCCCTGCCTCTTTAATTCACATATTCGTGACCGTAATGAAGGCATAAGTTCCTTGCCTTGAGGCATCGTGAGGCGTTGTCAGGCGTTATGATGTATGTGTGGAGGAGGAAGAAAGAGCGGCATCGAAAACGCGGTCCCGATCGGGTTAGGCCGGGCCGAGATACCTGCAGATGTATTCAAACTTATTGCACCCCACTGTATCACCTGTCAATACCACTCAGTAGCTGTGATGAGACCCAATATTAAGAGGAGATTTCACCTGGGGAGGGTCACGGATGGTTGGGGAAGAGGAGAACCGTCGTGGAGTTAGTGGCAGGCCAATCTCGATCAAGAAAGTCGTATCTCTGTAAAACATGATTGACATTCAGTAAGCGGGGACTAATTAATATTGCTGATCAAATACTGCAAGGGTTAATGCATCATGCATGTGATTGTTGGTGATGAAAGATTTGAGCACACGACCAATTTCTGCAACAAGATTGGATGACAGGGACTAACGCAGCGAGCTTACAGCTGAAACAGCGCACATAGGTCCCAAGTCCAAGACTCAGGGCATCCAATAGAACCGCCTCTATAGCTCAGTGGTAGAGCGTTGCACTTGTAATGCAAAGGTCCATCGTTCAATCCGGTGTGGAGGCATTTCTTTATCTTTTGCCATTTTGAGCAAATTGCAATCATCACATCAATTCATTCATTCTCTTTTTACTCATCTCATATTTAACAATAGACCTTTCGGCAAGTTTTTGACGATTCTCAACTTATGCAACATCTTCGAAGTAATTAGAACAGAGTTTAAGTTTACAGCCACAATGCGCAGAGAGAGTACCTAATAACTCTAGTTCATGCGAGGCGCATATAATGTCTCATCTATCTATCTAGTGCCTCCATACTTTAATGCATATCTTATAGGGTATACACTAGCTTTCCTCCAGAAACCTTATTCGCTCTCAATTCATCCAAGCCCTTCAGAATACCCTCAAAACCGCTCCCGCCGCGGTTGACAAATGTCTGAGGAGCCTTCAGCTTGCCTTCCTCAAGCAGCTGTCGGCTGATCTCCCAGAACTTTTTAGCAAACTCAAACTCATCAGGCTGAGCAGGTGTCTCTTGTCCCTTGAAGAATCGCTCACCAAAGATGGAGTACATGAGCGTCACATAAGGTCCATCCACCTTGGGGTTCACGTCGAGCAACTGCTGCTTATCAACTTGCAGGAGGGTAGCGTACTTGCCTCCCTCGGTACTGATAGCTCCAGCGCTAATGGCGACGCCTTGGGCGGTACAGTCCCAAGCGAGCTTGAGGGTGTTGTTGGTGTACTTGCGGATCTCCTCGGCGACGTTGGGCGACTTGTAATCGAAGACTGCTTCGGCTCCGAGGGACTTGAGATAGTCAAAGTTGTGAGGCGAAGCAGTCGCGATAACCTTCAGCCCTGAGAGTTTGGCGAACTGGATACCGTAGATGCCAGTTGCAGTGCTGCCGCCGTAGATGAGGATAAACTCATCGCTCTTCTTGCCTTCTGTGGGCAGAGGCAGTCCCAGAGTCTTGTAAAGTCCTTGGCCCTGCATTGGTGATCAGCATTTATGGCTTATACTCGTCGGATCAACACTTACCACGGTGGCAATAGAGATACCGAGAGTTGCAGCCTCCTCGTCAGTAACATTGTCGGGCGTCTTGATCTGTACATCTCCCTTCGCTACAATGTACTCGGCAAAGCCACCATTCTCGAGCTGAGTCGCATCACTTGATATGGTTAGATGTTTCAACGTAACGATGCTCGAATACTGACGCTCCATGGACTACACCGCTGATTCGGTCGCCCTTCATGAAAGACTTGGTGACCTTGGGGCCAACTTCCTCGACAATACCAGCGTAGTCACATCCGATTCTAGAACCACGTTGAGTGAAGCCAAAGTCGATGTGCTTCCAGTCAGTAGGGTTGAGGCCAACGGCATTGACCTTGACGAGAATATAGTCATCTCGAAGCTTGGGCTTGGGGACCTCCTGGATGGTGGCCTTGCCCTCCTCGACGTATACAATAGCCTTGGTAGTCATGATGTCGGTTTCTGTTGTTGTCAAAGCTGCGGTCCTCTGAGTAAATGATAAGACTTGCTTGATGAATATCATGAAGATAAAGAAGCTCTTTAGAACATTTATACCGCTAAATGGCGTCATGATAGTGGAACTTGGAATGGTTAGTATGCGTCATTGATTGGCTGCTTAGACTTTAGTTTGGTTTAACGCTAACCCCCCGAAACGCCGATTACCAATCTATCTTAGCTTGATAATCTGCGGGGACAACGCCGAATTTCGGAATATCTTCTAATCAGTAGTAGGTGAATATTCAACTCCCAAGGACTAGTGATATCATGGTGGCATGCAAGTATGGCACTCTTATGTAACTAAATCCGAGGGCGATGTGTAAGCATGCTTCCCTACGACCGTGGTTAATCTGACTTCGTAGCAATGGCGAAACAAGCGACAAATCTTCTCAAGATGGTCTTGCCGTCCGCATCTTTCTCCAAGCTTGTCAATTGTCCACGTTACCATCAAACGCTTCTTCCTTCTTCCCTTCATCCTCCTGGAGCCAACCTGGCAAGATAGCCAAATGCCAGCTGCGCCAAGCATTCCATATCACTGATAGTTACATAAGCATCCATATAATGATCTCTGTTTTGGAAGGATCGAATCCTGCATCAAGAAGTGCTTCTCTCATATGCTCTTCTTTGAAAGTCATGCCGTGAAGCAGCATTGGAAGGGTGCTAATTCCCAACCCGTATACGCATCATTGAGCATGCTTGATTGCTTCGGTATGCGAGATGTAATTCCAAGCTGAGGCCATGTCAACACATCCAGGTCTTAGATTTCGGATGGCTCCCTTCAGGCCAGGTCCCCCACCATCCAAGGAGTGAGTGAAGTGGTTGTCAGGGAACTCAAGTGACTGAACACAGAGTGAGTAGGTCAGCTGACAAAATCAAGTAAAAGCACTCCTTACACTCAGATCTATAACTTAGGCCATCAATTGAATCACATGCTTAGAATCCATGATAGCCTGTGGCTTAATATCCATAGCCTCAATATGCAAACCCTCTAGATAAGCTCGCCTTCTCAATGTAGCCTGAGATACAGTGAAAGAACCGCAATCTTATCGTGAACAATATCCGCAGACTTCACTAGAGAATGAAACCAAGAGGTATATTGGCAGCAGCTTCAGTGAAGTTCGTCATCAACTCGTCCAAGTGTGAGGCTTCATGCCGCTTAGGCTGAAATCCAAAAGACATTGGTGATTTGGATATCTCGGTCTCAAAACTTACGTTTGTGAGTGGTATGAGAAGTGGAATAACTAAAATTTATCATCATATCCTGTCAGGATAGGCAAAGGAGTCTGCTAAAACCGGCCAGCCTTATGTGCTGATGATGATGTCTCTTACCAAGTCAGATGCACTCAGTCCGGTGACTAGAGATAAGCAAGCCAGTAACATGAGGCCTAAGATGTATGCACGTATAACCTTGGTATTGAATTCCCATCCTCTCTATTCAGAACAAGATACTCTCTACGAGCGCAAGAGTCCATTATTCACGCCCTCTTATAGGTGCTGAAGTCGGCACGAACTTGTTAGCACATGGCGAAATCTCGCTCACGCCACGCCATAACCGTGAGGCCGATTCAGGAGGAGTATGATCCGTCTCCAACCACTCAGGTATCACGAAATCAGATACGGAAATCAGACCCTAGGTATGCTCTACTGTTGGATTACCCTGTCACTATTGATAGTAGTTAGAAAAGGAACTCATCAGCAAGAAATATATAGGATTGTAGTTGGCTTCAGCATCGCCTTGGCTTACAGGACAGTTTTGATAAATGGGCCAACTACGGCAGCGATCAAGGAATATTAGAGTTCGAGATATATACGCTGTTTGACGACTCGAACTACGACACCACCCTAACGGCATGACCGCGGCTGCAATGAGATGTTCAATTCAAGTTCTATGGATCATCTACTCAAATGTCAATGGGCCTCCCTATTAGCATCTTAAAAAACTGTGCCAGAAAAGGTAGCCGCATGCGAACGAGCCAATAGGGATTCATACAAATATCAGTTGCCAGGGTCTTGGGAAGTTGGTAACAACTCGATACCGGAGCATTCATTTCCCTGGATCTCTGTGCATTAGTGCTGACATCAGCCCCCACCGTTTTCCAAACAAACATCTGCGATGCTCTCTTTCTTGCAACAGCACGTTTTTCGCCAAGACATTTTATAAACACTGATATCAAATTTACCATAACAGAATGGACGCCTCACCAGAACTCTTCGCCCAGCTTACCAACAGATTGCGTATCTGTTACCAAACCTTCGGCGACCCGTCAGACCCTGCGATCATACTCGTGCCGGGCAATGCGGATTCAATGATAGTATGGGCAGAAGGTCTTATCGAAAAGCTTCAATCTTCCGAAGATGGCAAGAAATACTTCGTGATCCGCTTTGATCCAAGAGACACAGGCCTGTCGACTGAGTTTCCTGTGCCGGGCGGATACTCAATCGGAGACATGGCAGGCGACATCGAAGGACTTGCAGACCACTTGAACCTCAACGATCCCTCAAAAGGCTTCCATATTGTTGGGCTGAGCAAAGGAGGTCCAGTCGCCTACACGGTCGCTGCGCGTAGGCCCCAGCAAGTTAGAAGCCTATCGCTCTTATACACGTCTCCCGGCGTGAGTCCTGAGCTTCCGATCAAAGGAGGCCTTGATCTTGGATTCCAACCTATGCTGGCCGGCTTCGGAGATCAGAGGGAAACGGCCATCAAAAACGGAATGACCGTTTATGACGCGCTCACAACGCAGCCTGACGCAGAAGAGAGAAAGGAGGTGGAGAAGGCGGTGAGACGTCTGGTGGAACGGGATATCAAGGGTGGCACATTGTACAGCAAAGCTCCGAATCACGGCGCCGCGTCGTACGAAAAGGATGGCTGGCCAGGGGTTGATACCCTCAAGATGATCAAATGTCCGACCACGGTTGTGCAAGCAGGCAAGGATCAGATCTTTGGGGAGATTCACGGAGAGGCCTTGGCGAAAACGATTCCCGGTGATGTTGAGCATGCGCTATGGGAGGATGTTGGACATGAGATGCCACGACGCATCTGGGGCAGAATGGCCAAGTTGCTGCAGAAGAATTGGGAGAAGGGTCAAAGCGCATATTTTGTTGGTGATGCGGAATAAAGTGATAGGTTACTGGAAAAAATTATCTTCTTGTGTTACGGCCCAATGAGGGGGAAGTGAAACAGGAGGACCAACAGACCTTAATATTGTTCTTTTTCGTCCGATGCCCCTGTCTATGCACCTACCAATAGAACAATCAAGCCGCAATGTGATAATTGTGAGACATAACATGCTATTCATAGTATGGCCGGTCGTATTTCCATGACAAGTGTTATTTCCCCCAGTCGAAACACATGAATCAGTGTTAGGCGCTCCACATGAAGCGGTCGGTTATTGTGACCTGTCCAACATCTAATGTAGCCAATTGCCCGGAAGCCGTCATGATTCACGAGCTATGAATCATAAATCCTGGAGATCCATCCGTTTTCATGTGAGTTTGTCAGTGTGTTAACAGTAGTATAAAGGAGGGAGACAGGGACCTTCTCAACCAAAGTGAACCATATCTCTCAACGTACCTCCAGCAACTTTCGCCAACTGCAGAGTTCCTCAATATGCTGTTCAGTATTATATATGCTGGGCTTCTACTGCCCATTGTTGCAGCCAAGGTGTCATATGATGGCTGGAAAGCCTTCTCCATCACCGCTCGCCCGTCCGACAAAAGTATCCCCGACCTTCTTAAAGACATCGATCACATCTCTCTGAGCTGCGGACAGAACCACGACGTTTTTGAGGTTGCCATTCCTCCTGGAAAACTCGATGCCTTTAAGCGTCTTGGCCTGAAAACTACCGTTGTCAGCAATGACATGGGCACCGAGATCGCCCAGGAGGAAAGCTTTGGACTCTATCAAGGTCAGACAACCCTGTGATCTTATTAATTACTCTATACTGACCGCTGGTAGCTACTGCCAAACGTCCCGGTGGCAATGCAAAGTTGCCCGATAAATCTTACTTCAAGTCCTACCATAGTTTCGAACAGCACTTACAATTTCTGTCCGATCTGCAGGCTGCCTTCTCCAAGAACTCAGATGTCTTCACAGCCGGCAGGACTGTACAGAACAGAGAGATCCAAGGTATCCACCTCTGGGGTAAAGGCGATAAGGGAAGGAACCCTGCCATTGTTTGGCATGCGAACTCTCATGCACGTGAGTGGATCAGCGGAATGGTAAGAACCTCTAACTCAGCAAAGGGTTGTAGGATACTGACGCTTGTCACAGACCGCTGAGTACATGGCATGGAAACTTATCCAAGGCTACCAGAAGAAAGATTCTCTTATTCGAGATACACTAAACAACTACGATTTTTACATCATTCCGATCGCCAACCCCGACGGTGAGTCCTCAAACCTCTCTCGGAAACGTTGAACGCGGACACTAACTGCTTCATAGGCTTCGTTTACACTATAACTGACGACCGGCTTTGGCGTAAGAACCGTCAGAAACGAGCTGGCAAGAAGTGTATTGGCACCGACCTCAACCGCAACTGGCCTCATGAGTGGGATATCCCCGGCGGTTCCTCCACCGATACTTGCAACGAGACGTATCGCGGTATGAAAGCTGGCGATACTCCCGAAAACAAAGCTCTCGTTAAGCACACCAAGTCAGTTGCGCAGAAGAATGGCATCAAGTCTTATATCGACTTTCACTCTTTTAGCCAGTTGATTCTCCTTCCGTACGGCTACACTTGCGACACCAACATCACCGATATCAACGAACAGATGGAACTTGCCGGCGGCGTTGCAGACGCCATCAAACAAGTCAACGACTTGGAGTTCTACTACGGCCCAACTTGTCAAACAATCTACCAGACTTCGGGTGGAAGCAGTGACTGGGTTTATGATGTTGCTGGAGCGGAGCTTGCTTGGGGCATGGAGCTTCGGCCTCAGAGGCTGAGGGGCAATGGGTTTGTTCTTCCGCCTAAGCAGATTGTTGAGTCTGGTGAGGAGATCTGGGCAGGTATGAGGTATCTTTTTGAGAACTTCTGAGCAAGCAAACTTGGAGACAAGGCCCTTGGGCTTCTGTTGGTAGTGCAGATAGAGAGCAGTCAAATTGCTACGAGGTTAGGACTGGCTACAACTGCGATTGCTGACTTCACAAGCAAGGCCCCAGATAGTGATGAATGGAATCTCGATCAGAATGAAATTCTCCATTAAGAAGCAATTCAACAGAAGACATGAGCATTGTGTCCTGTGCTGTTTAAGAACTTCAATAAATTCTTTGTCATTAAGCAAACCGGTGAGATGGCCGAGTTGGTTATGGCGCCAGGTTAAGGTCAACCTTAACACCAATTCCTGGTGGAGCAATCCTCCTGGGTTCGAGTCCCAGTCTCATCAAGTTCTTCTTTTTGCATTTCTTTCTTTTTATATCCCGATCTCTACTCAAGAAACACGAACTGGCCGCAGTGGCTGCTCCCCTCGACTCCGTCTCCAGTTGTTTGAAACTTGGACAAGATCCTTGCACTCTCCAATCAACCACGACCATCTTGCTAAAAAGCTTGGAGTAACTTCCCAGCTCTCACTTAGATGAGGTTCGCCCCATAGGATCATTCCGGCATCCTCTTTCGGACGATATTCGTGTTCTAGCTTCTTTGGCAGTGGTGTGACGCATGCGGGCGATGGTACCGCTGGTAGCAGGGTATACACAAAATCGCCAATCAGATCCTCCAGAAACTGTACGTGATCATATGTGAGTTGCTTCTGAATGAGGTTATCTCGTAGTTCCGGGAATGGTAGGATATCGATCCAGCAAGGATGTGGCGAGTTCATCTGAAGCTGGATTGGTTCAAGGCGAGTTGGTAGTGGCAGATGGTCTTGGTCAAGAGGTCGAACAACAGCAATGCCGCAGTATGTCTTTGACTGAGGTTGTAATGTTGGAAAGTCGAATGCTACGATGAATTGTGCAAACAGCTTCATCATCCTCTTATTGGTAATGAAGCCTCGGCATACATTGTAGCTGATAAGATGAAGGAGGCGATGGTCATTAGATATGACTACGTTCGTGTTGGAACCGAACTCATTTGTGGTGACAAGGCGCTGAGATTGGAACTTTTCATGTTCCTCTCGAGACAGCGTCATATCCTTGTTTGAAGCAGTATTGAGCTCTTCATCGTTGTTTGCGCTGGTACCAATCCTCCAGCGGTCAACTCGATAAGGCCGTTTGCCTGGGCCATTCTTTTCTTCATTATCTCTCCTAATGCGCTCCCCTATGATTCCACTTAGTACCAATGCAGCTCATCGGAGATAAGGTTCCATACTCCATGCTCTCTGACTCAGTCGGTTCTGTGCCCGCTTACGAGCCTTGCGCTCCTGAGCATTGTCGCTAGCCTCCATTGCTCCTGTTAAAGTTTCAATGTGGGTATGTGATGTCTGAAATTGCGGGGCCAAGTAAGGAAAGAGAAGTCATTCATGAACTGAGATATATGCCAGTCTCCTAAAGGAAAAAGACGTCAGCCAGCTGACAAAGGGTTGAACTCCGCCTAACCGCCAAACTCCGACGCTAAGCCCAATCAGGTAGAAACTGTCACCCATGATGCATCATGATCCCATCTAGCGGTCCGGAATTAAGCGGCAATGTTGAAAGCCAAAAGCTTGCCATTGTCATGCATGCATCACCTGTGAAATTGAGCGATGTGATTGGTGCTTTCAGAATCTAAATCATGTAAGTTTAGTCGCAAGGTCCAACGTTGTTGAAACAAGAGGTGACTGTATCAAGTATATAAGTCAACCCTTTGTCTACGAACTTGAGGAATCGGATCCCCTACAAGCTTCTTTCACATCACAATTCTCATCCCTCAATATCTATATCTCATATTCCAACACAACATGTCTCGATACTCTGCTGCACATGAAAACCCTCAAGGTCCTGGCGACGCCAGACCTACTGCCCTCCAGATCATCAAAGATGAGGACGTCGAAGGCAAGCTCAAGGGCAAAGTCATCGTCATCACCGGAACTTCTTCCGGTATTGGTGTTGAGACCGCCAGAGCTCTTGCAGAAACTGGCGCCAGATTGTTCTTGACTGCAAGAAACATCGAGAAGGCCCAGAAAGCCTGCGAAGCATTCTTCGATGGTGATCGCATGGAGTTCGTTGAAATGGACCAGGCTTCCTTCGACAGCGTTCGAGCTGCTGCTAAGTCTATATTGGCCAAGACCGAAAAGATCAATATTCTTGTTGAGAATGCAGGTGTTATGGCTGTCCCAGAGCTTGAGCTTACTCAAGATGGCCATGAGATGCAATTTGGAACCAACTACCTCGCTCACTTCTTGTTCTTCGAGCTTCTCAAGCCAGCCTTGCTCGCGGCCGTGACTCCCGAGCTTAACTCCCGAGTCGTTGTTCTTGCTTCATTGGCACATCAACATGGCGGTATCAACGACTCCGACAACTATAACTACCAGAAAGGCGGTTACGGGCCATGGGTCGCCTATGGTCAGTCCAAGACGGCTGACATCTACCTCGCCAATGAGATAGACCGTCGATATGGTGCTCAAGGCTTACACGCGACAAGTGTTCATCCCGGAGGCATCATGACCGAGCTTGCAAGACATATTCCCACGGAGCACCTGCAGGCTCTTGCCAGTAGTGACACGGCTAAAAGGATGTTGAAGAACCCGGAGCAGGGAGCTGCGACGACAGTCTGGGCGGCTATCGGCAAGCAGTGGGAAAACGCTGGAGGAAGATATCTGGAGAACTGTGAGGAGGCGCCTCCAGCGAAGCAGATTGATCCTCACTTCGGCAAAGGGTATGCGCCACATGCATATGACCCAAAGCGCGAGGCTCGACTTTGGCAGGACGCGCTCAAGATTGTTGGTTTGGCTTAAGGGTTAGACGATGACTACGATGGTAGATAGTAGAGTCAATTCAACTCGGTGTTGATCATTTCCAGACCGCCATGGTGATCACCTGTACCACCTTCACCCCGTTCCATGGGGCGGGCTGTTGCTAGGAAATGCCGGGGACAGGCACTGCAATACGTAA
Organism: Fusarium hostae; assembly: GCA_002234235.1. Taxonomy (NCBI): domain Eukaryota; kingdom Fungi; phylum Ascomycota; class Sordariomycetes; order Hypocreales; family Nectriaceae; genus Fusarium; species Fusarium hostae. Next base: position 110,417 of record NJCR01000272.1, read on the forward strand.
GACGAAAGGTCCTGTAGCGCGTAAAGCCATGTCTTGGCTAATATGCACAGTGCTCATTTGGTCAATCAGCCAGCCACCTGAAAGTCAGCTCTCAGGCCCCTGTAAGAATGGCTGGTTTGGCGCGCTGTAGCAGGCGACAAATGATGCTCGTTGTTCTGCTAAAAGTTCCATGCATTGGATGCAATCAACTAATTCACAGGGCTTGCAGCATAGCAGCGCACTAAATTGCGGAGAGGTTGCTGTCTCACTCAGGTCTGAGAACAACCTAAACACACATTCGATAGTGCATCATCCATGGATCAACGCGCAAAAGCTCAACGAACATCAAAATTACTTGGAGCATGATTTCGGTCCTCAATCTGACCGCGACCGCTTCTTTCATGTGCCTTTCGGTTACTGAGAGTCAAGTAATTACGTATCATAATTATTTTGTTGAGGGCATGTGAATCTGGGCATCCGTATCACTCACTGCCAGATCTAGCTCATTTGCCGGCATTCCTGCATTAGCCCGCTGTATCCTTGCACCAAAGGAGGGGAGAGTAAGACATTGTGCTCAGCTCGGATGCACCGTCTGAGTCATCATGCAGATCTCAGCTCGTTAACAGAGACACAACATCAATAGATTCACATGCGCTCTTGGCTTAGACACGGCTCATATGTATAAGAAGATGCCTCTGTCCTTTGATCTTGAGTGCAACAGATCATCTCCGCAAGCCCTTCTTCTTTGACACGACAGCAAAGTCAATCTAAAATGCTTCCCTCATTTCTGCTCTCATCGCTGCTGTGCCTCTCCACAGTCTCAGCTCTGCCCAACCCAATTCTAGCTGAGAGAGCAGCCTGCGATTGTACCGGCACTCGCGACGGTGGATCCAACTCCAAAGATTACATCTGCCGTGATGCTCGGCTCGGCCCTACGAAGCTTCCAAAGAAGCTCCCGCTGAGCGCAACCGTGGAGAGTTACAATCGCTTCGGTGGCTTCACACCAATTCAATTCCTCCAGACATGGACAGACGAGAAGGGCAACTATAAATACCCTCCGCAGAATGGCTTCCAGCTTGACGCGCATGGTAATGCCATCAACGGCAGCATGGTACTTCAGGTTGGAACTCTCGTGGATCGATTTGGAAGCGAATATGGTAAGTCGCGTAGCCTCGACTCAATTAAGGTCGTCTAACAGCATTTTAGGATCATTCGTCTCTGCTGCCTCTGCTCCCTACTCCCAAAGAGCTCTTCCTCCATCAAACTTGGCCACAAACCCTGATACACCAGACTTCCCTTACAATTACCACGTCTACCGGGTCATCAAGCCACTGACAGTGATTGGAGGACCTATCGCGCCTTGGTTTGGCCAGCCCGGTCTCGGAGCGCAGTTCTTCACTGGCGAAACTGGCAATGTCAAGTTTCTGATTGAGCAAAACTATTTGCAGAAGGAGGATCCGTCAGCTCTTGTTTATAAGTCTGATGGTTGTGCATAATTATCTGGGGTTTAATTGAGGTGGACTTCATGTAATGATCTTACGAGGAATGACTTATGGATATGTCAGTCCATTTGAGTAGATAATGTCGGCCAGGAATAATAATGTCCCTTTCAAGTGTTCCATTCATCAAAGTCGGCATGCGACAAATGAGCGATGTCTTATTGCATTCAGTCATGATGTCTCGCATCGACGGAGACTTACTTTAAGAAATTAATTTCTTCCAGATATCAGGTTAGTGTGGTAAGCCTTTTGATTATCGCAGACATTTTCGCGCTTGAGCCAGGCGGTCACAGGGCAACTGAGGATGCAGCAGCTCGCGATCCGGATATATGCAGGTTGTCTAATGAGGAACACTCTTGACAAAGAATGCGACGTCGGACGAGACGATCTGTAATATCGCGAGGCTCGCCCACGTGCCCCAGTGTTTGAACACCTAGTGCTTGAAGAGGCGCGGCAGCTATCGTGTCAACTGCATCAATTGGTGTATCTTCAGCCCATCAGGGAATCGTCGCTCTGTCTCCGACACTCTGTCAAATCGCGCCAGGCAACAATTAAGGCTCTGAAAGCCAGACTTTCGTCAACTGGTCAACCGTCAATGATGCTGTGATACTTTCGCTAGAACCAAGCGAAATGAACTCTCCCAGCCACCAAATTTCCAACCACCACGAATGCCTCAGGTCGAAACCAAAATTCTGCCAAACCTTCCCTTTCACCGCCCCAGTCTTCAGTATAAATGTCTCGTCAAGCCCGTTCAAGCTACGCTTCTCTTCTTCTTTTCTCCTTAGCTCTCTTTGCCTTTTGGCTTAGATCAAGTGTAGTATCTGTTCTTTTCAGTTTAATCTCTGAAAGATGTCTAAGGACATCAATCGTGATTATTCCTATTTTTGGCCGGCGGACGGCTTCCTCTATGCTTGCATATGATCCCGTCCACAGTGTCCCTAGTATTACACTGCCTCTAGGTGACGCGAACGCGCACTCGTTGAGCTCCATCCTTTTCATTGCTTCCTTGGGCTTGCCTGAGTGGTGAAGAAGAGTGAAAATCGTGAATGGATGTGACAATAACGCGTTGAACGCGCATGTTGCTCTGACTCCCGTCGCCCTTGTTCGTTCCGTAGCGATCCAATCTTTATGGTTGATCATTTGGCATACAGCGATAGTGTAATTTTGACGTGAATAATAATGTGACGATGAGCTCCGACGTAACATCAAACCTCTGGAGGAGAACTTGCTACCTGTGGATCGCTTTGCCATTGAACTATGAAATGCACGTGGAGTACTTTAATTTGCGTGAACAACTTGTTGGCTTGTGTCTTTCATGGGGGTCGTGGCTATATATGTAAGCCGATTGATGAACTGCGTTTTGCATGTCTCTGATTAACATTTCACAACGTGAAGGATCTTTTACATAGTAGCGCGTTGCAAATTAAAAGACAATTTGCTCCTGAGATCATCAAAACATACCAGCATATTATATCGCATTCATCATCTGAGCTTTTTTCTGTTATTTGCAACGATAAAGACCATATTTAGGGTAAGAGATCCAGCCAGGCCACATCAGGAGATAACTGGGTAATTCCCAGCCAATAAGACCTATACACGTCACGTGGGCTCTCGACATGCAGACACAAAAATTTCTTCACAGAAAGAGAAAAGCCAGGATGATTCTTCACCATCAGCAAAAAAGAGATTTTTACATACAACAGCGGGGATTCGCTGGTCG
>NJCR01000272.1:113631-134829 GCA_002234235.1 Fusarium hostae
TCCACTACCTTTGGTCGTATGTGTTTGGTAGACCAGTAACTGCAGCTCATAACGACAACAGTTCCTTCAATGGCTATTGTTCGTCAACAAACAGCGGTTAACATCTCAGTTTGTGCCAGAACCAATGTGGTCTGGGATCATGTTAAAGACTATAATTCTGAGCTCGTACATCTAGAGACGTCAGCGTGTTGAGGAGCCTCAAACCAAAACGAGCATAAACGCCATCATCCATCTACATCAGACGATTCACCTCCATCAACATGACATCCCGTCTATCCAAGCGAGAAGAAGCAAAGAATACAAACACCGGGCCGCGTAACCTTGTTTCTTGAAACAGGGCCACGGGAAAACTCGTCCATCTTGGTCAAAGCTTGCATCCATCTCCACCGTGACACGATTCATATTGCGATGACATCTTGATCCATGGTTATTGCGATCGAGCGGTTCGCATCTTCCCGCTTCCCTGCTCATCCCAATGCAGTAATAAGCATTCGACCTCTCCGGCTTGGTATCCATAGCAAGTCATCTGAACTCAGCCGTGCCGCAAATATTCTCCTGTCTATAGTTATCGCGATGATTGCATGCTGCATTGCCATTATATGCTTAACCAACCTTCCGGGAAGCTACTTTAGTGCGATGCGATCAGCAGGAATTAAACCGGGACGTTTCCCTCTGATAGATGAAAAACCCGTGAAACAGAACGAATTAAAAAGCTAGTTTTCCACGAATAAAACTCTAAATACGCGTTTCGCCAAATGTTTTCGCACACTGTCACTAATAAATCTGAGGTGCCTATGGAGACACAGTACCCATCCAATCTGTTTCAGGCAAGATCTCGCCAAGACGTTGCCTTGGACAGGCGGATAATCGGGCTCACGTTCCGATTTTTCTTGGTCATTTTTTGTTCCTGAAACATGACACAGCGAATCGACAGGCGGCTCTTCTGTCCGATGGCCGAAAAAACGCAATGGATCTGATGCTACCCTGCAGACCGAAATAATGCCAGGCGATACGCCAGCTCTTAAGGCGAGACGCTTGGCTACTACCCTCTTTAATATCGGCCCTCTTGATGTGGCAGTCTATGACGATCATGGTTCCCTTTGGGAAACACGGACGCTGATACTCCTTTCGATAGGGCACGAATTCGTCTAGTTCCAGTTTTATCTCCGTTGACCAAAAGGGTCACCTTGTTTTGTGTATAGACTCACAGGAATAGATGCTCCAGGTAGGCATTATAGATCAGATGCTTATATAAACGTGAGAGAGTCTTGTCGAGATATTTCCAAATCAGCCTCTCAGCAAGCTTCTCTTCACTTCTCACCAATCGACCTTTGCCCAACAAACTTCTTGCCTTTACCAGTTTCTAAACCGCAAATATGCACTGCAACCTCTCTCTCGGTGTCGTGGCTGCTCTCCTCGCCGGAGCCAACGCCCACGGTCACGTCGCAAAGGTCATTGCCGGTGGCAAGGAGTACACCGGTGGTATTCCTCACGGTGCTCCCTCTAACGCTGTCGGCTGGGCTGCTGGCAACCAGGACAACGGTTTCGTTTCTCCCGATGCCTTCAAGTCCGCCGACATCATCTGCCACAAGAGCGCTAAGCCCGTCTCCAACGCTGTTGTTGTTGCCGCCGGTGACGTTGTCACTCTGAAGTGGGACACCTGGCCCGAGTCTCACCACGGCCCAGTCACTGAGTACCTCGCCCCCGTTAGCGGTGACTTTGCCGGCATCAACAAGCAGAGCCTCCGATGGATCAAGGTCGCTCAGAAGGGTCTCAAGTCTGGCAGCAACCCTGGTGACTGGGCCTCCGACGATCTCATCCGCGATGGCTTCTCATGGAAGTTCACCGTCCCCAAGAACCTCAAGGCCGGTAAATACGTTCTCCGACACGAGATCATTGCCCTTCACTCTGCTGGTCAGGCCAATGGTGCTCAGGCCTACCCTCAGTGCATCAACCTCGAGGTTACTGGCAGTGGCGGCCAGGCCATCAGCGGTGGTGGCGACTTCACCACCTTCTACACTCCCACCGACCCTGGTATCCTCTTCAACCTCTACCAGTCTTTCTCTTCCTACCCCATTCCCGGCCCTGCCGTCCGAACTATCTAAGACCCTTCCGAGATGGCAAAGACAAGTGGTTTCTAGTCCCAAGTCGAGCTTGGGATCAAAGAGCTGGGCAAAGTGCATGCCTTGGGCTCTGATATTCATTGGTTGCCGCTAGTCGGTTCACGTTTTCACAAGCAGCAGAGCTGTGTTGTTCATGTATCTAAATTTATGACCCGTACAAAGTTACCTTATGCAATGAACATATTGAAATCAAGCAAGAAAATGCTCTCTCAAGTGATTCATGTGATATGATTGATGTCAACGAGCTAACCCGTCAAGTCTAAACTCGCATCGTAGTGTTTCATGCGCTAAAAAAGTTCTCGTTGGCGCTTAGAACTCTGTCCATTGTAAGCATTTCAGGCTGAAACCAGGGCTTACTGCCAGCATGTAACATAATGACTGTCTGCATATGCAATGTAACCCTAAGTATGGGCTGACTTGCAGTCGAGAACACCGCTGCAACATGCTGGCAGGAATTGCTGTCCGAACTCGGCGGCAAGGGCATACAGAATGCACGAGAAAAGCCGCGGCATTATTCTCAGTTTATTTCTGAACGCTGGGAAGAGCTTATTGAGATGCGGCATCTACTTCCGGAACGTGAGCATGCCTCTTTGTTGGGTTTCATGTCCCGGTGCAGTATTCATCCGGATACCGCAATCATTTATTGCACACGCAGCTCTGAAGTCATGGGGAAACCATTTGACTTGTGATCTCTAATATCTAAGTAGCTTTATTTTAGGTAAAATCCGTTGGTCCTGTCAATGATGTCTACAAAGGCACCCGCTGATTCTCGCTGACTTTCCGTGCCATGCCCCTTTCCTCGATAAATGTAAGCACCAATTCTCAAAAATATCTCGACGGTTTCGTTTTCATAATCCCTAAGCACCTGTATGGAAAGGAGCTAGTGACTCAGTGATATTTCGCTCTCGCGCAGTACTTGGTTGCTTCGTGGCCGACACGTAAATGGTGGATAAGCGAAGAGCAACTATGCAAGATCGAACGTGTGACGGCTCAGTCCGGGTTACCTCTTACACGAAATTAACAAATTTTCACGTGACTGCTTCAGGTCACCTACCTTTATATTTCAAAAGAACTCTGTATATTGTCGGCGAAGAGTGGTGTAGTGGTATCTACCTATAACCTATAAACCTCCTAAAATCCGAACCTAAAATCCTAAAACTCTCTTCCCTACTCCACTCTTCGCTTTTTGCAGGTCTCGAGTTCGAGTTCAGTATAGACTGTTCTTTTCTTTGACCTTTTAGTGAGCCGAAGTATTGCTGTCAATTAAACCACAATGCATATCTGCACAGATGTTGAATGGAGGCGCTCCTGACGTAGCAAGTCATATACCTACGTTAAATAACTCGGAGTAAGCTGCTAGATTAGAACATGTATAGACGGAGTGCTGTTACTCTTAGGTGGCTTAGCATACCTATACAGAGAGGGGGTGAGGCGGGCATCTATTGCTTGGATGATAAATAGTGATATTGTGTACAAACGAATCATCATGACTGATGCCAATTTTTTCAACATTAAAAGAAGACTTGTATTATTATAATTTAAGGGATATGATTGATCGTAGGCTGTATATGCTGGCAAGCAACGGATGATGTCAAGAAACAGCTACAGCGTAACCCCTGCGTGAACACTAACACAATATCTCAGGCTTACTGCAAAGGATGTACCATGATTGGTGCTGCGACATGTATATCGTCTCAGATATGAGCTTGAGTCCACCATCCTCGATTCGTTGTTGGTAACTGTACCATCAGTTTTGTTCGGAGAGACTCTTCAGTAGTTTCTGTCGTCGATGGACTCTCCATTCTTCGTTCCTTTTTTATAATAATGCAACGAAGTAATAAAGAAGAAAAGAACATTGGTACGTGTCTTGCATTAAATAATGGTCACGAGCCTCCACTCAAGTCTGAAGCTCCGCATAAAGCTGATTGTTGTCACCGTATATACCAATATGGATTCCGCCTCTACACAACGAAGAAAAGGAGCGCATAACAGGGTCTCAAGACACCAGATTCAGCAAAAGTAAGAAATGCCAAGAGTAGTTTGATCCCGCGGAACCGGAGCTTTCTGCTCTGGCCGGTTGAGATGCCCGCTTCCTCGACCAGGCCCGGGACTAATCGGAACTTGGTCCCTCCAAGGTATACGAGAATGATGATAACATTGTAAACTAAAATCTATAGCTTGAAAGTATACACAAGGGTCATTAACAATAGTGTGATTAATCTAATCTAAAATGAGGGCGCTCTTTCAGTATTTTGATGCCCGGGTTTCCCCTGCACTGGCGGCAACCCCCTAAGCTCTATCGAATTCTCATCGCTAAACGTGCTCAAACGCTCGTGGTGCACTCTCACTTCTTCGGTCTTCATCACGCCCCCAGAACTCATAGACATCTTAGCCTGGCTTTGGCTTCCGTCGGAATCGTCTTGGAGATGCTCTTGCGATTCTTGCCACCCTGACATGATGACGACCGAATTTCGACCATAGTGTGAGTTGGGGTTATATCGCTTTGACTGTCGAGTATTTGATGCCCCGACTGTGTTTCTTGTGTCGACGTCGCGGGGGGTTGTGTTGGTCTTGTTGCGGTTGTAGCTTCGCGAACTTGACTTGAGTTCGCGATACAGCATACGCCTATTTGAATTAGCAACCTGGGCACGTAAGAGAAAACGGAATTATAACAAACAGAACTGGAATACAGATGGCCATGATAGACGCAGCAGGCTCTGTCAAGGTCCAGATGGTAAGGTCGACACGGTCGTAGGTGATGTCCTCACTCTTCATGCTGACGACCAGTACAGACTTTACTATACCAGTAATTCCAGCACTGTTGATATGTTAGTGACGTAGTAATGTATGCTGACGGTAATTTATACTCACATAGCACCTAAACTCATGGCGACAGCAACGCCAAGTCGCTCTCGTCGTCGCATGGTCATGCGCATCAGGATGACCCAAGGTAGTAAAGCAAGAACAAAGTCGAGAATAGCAGAGTAATCTGAGAAATGTCAGTCACCAACCACAATCACTGTTGTTCGCCAAGGACATACAAGCAGCGAATAGTTGGAACGTGAGAAGCTTCGTCTTGTCCCAGCAAGTTCCAGGCACGTTGTGATCCCAAACTCTCTCGATAGGTGTGCATTTGGCGAAACCGAAAATCCAGACCAAGTTCATCGAGACGTTGATTGTGACGATAATAAAGATGAGGAAGTATTTAATCCATGCGTTGGTGGCGATTCGATATAACGTGATGGCGAAAGATGTCTTGCTGATTGTCGTAGCCATTATACCAAAAGCAGCTCCCACAATGGTCGTCTTGTTTATTATTCTGAGGTTCTCGTCGCTTATCGTAGCTGCATGTCGTCCGAAGCCGAGAGATACGAGATATGTGTTGAGGGAGACAGAAATGGCGAGCGCCACCTATACACAGTACATCCGCTGGTCAGAGACAGTTTTGAGAGAAGCATTTGCAGATAACTTACCCAGGCTGCGATAAGGCACCAATCATCGTGCCATAGGCCTTTGCCTCTCCATAGTTTGCAGTAAACACGCAGAAACAACAAGATGAGACTCAGCAGGCACAGAGTCCATATCGAAACCAACAGTCTGGTTCCTCGTTCACCTTCCATTGTAACGCTCACAGAACGACAAGACAAGGGAAATAAAAGAGAAACGAGATACGAGATGTCAAGACATGCACGGCAAGTAATGGTGGGAGAGCCAGACGCCGATCCGGATTTCGGGCAACGAACAGCGGAGATCCTGGGAATAGTGGTCCCTGGGGTTTTATATAAAATGTCGCAGTGACACTCGGCCCCCCTTGGATTAACCTTGATCAAAAGGTCCCCTCCGTGGGCAATCGTGTCATCAACATCAGATTGAGTAGGGATTGACAAACATAGCGGCCGAACATATGGATTCATTACTGGGTCAGCGCTTTGATCGCGCACTCACCAGGATAGGGCTGCAGCGTCAAGATGGTGGCAACAGGAACTTCTGCAGCGCCCCTTTTTCTCACTGTCGGAGCCGGGTTTACTGGTCTGATCAATGAGAATGGCTACAGTGGTCATTGCTAAGTTTGGAATAGCGGACCAGTGCCGCTAGGCTGGTGACTTTGGTGCGTTGGTGGCTGAAAGTTCAAAAGTAGGGCCTTTCTGGCGTCCACTGATACGTCGGAGAAATACACTCTCAGCTCAGATCTAACAAATGCCTGTCTTCAAGAGCCGAGTTTCCCGCGGCCGACCGGGTATTGCATGCGAGGATCAAACACACTGCCAAAAGACTTTCACCTTATTCATAAACCTGGTGAAACGATATGTGTTGGCTGCTTACTGACTTACCTGCGACATGGGTCCATGCTGATCCGGGTGCAATTCCACGTGTGTATCAAGGAACGACGATGATCTTTTCTTTTCTTGAGAAAAAAGCGAGAATCATGGGACGAAACTCGCATGAACCGTGTTCTTGACAGATCTTACACGTCAGAAAAGCAAGCGAAAGGACCCGAGCCAGATTAATTGTCACTGCTCGGCGATGAGAACCATGTCGGATGTAACCCTAGAGGAGCAATGATTTACAGGCCCTTGATGGAAATCATGGTTACAGAGTGGGAACGAGCCCAGTATTTTAATGAACCGCGTATCTTCGCATTGATCAGTGACCTGTCAACGGAAATTCATCCCGGAGCTACTAAAAGCTCATTACAACCCACACGATCGTGAGACCTAGGGAAAAGTTGAGCATCCTTCGTCTCCCTAGCTTGCTCACTAACCACCAAACGATCTCACCAAGGGAAGTTATTGAGGTACCCGACGCGAGCCAAGACTCTAAAAATATGGAATTCTTTTACGAATCTCCATAGATGGAGCGGGAGATTGTCCGGATCCCCCGTATCGCTCCATAATACTGGAGCATAATGCCCATAAGCTCTTCCGAATTGACCAAGAGTGACTCCGTTCAGTGTCCGTCTCTCGGGGCCGACCCTTTGCCTCTAGAAGCAATCTAAACCTTCTGCCAAGTGCTCACGGTTTTTCTTTCTTTAAAGGCCCGGGAATACCGTCTTCCGGAGCAGGGATTTAAGTCAGTTGGTCCAGCGAGTTCATGCTGATGAGTGTTATTAATGGGGAATTGTTGTAGTAGTCAGTAGAGTTATTTGATGGTTAATGGAGCAATGCTTTTTAGAAGATTTGCAACTCACGATGTCAATGACTCGAGATCGAAGCATCATGTGGGGGAGCTGAACCTGATCGGCCACGCTTGGTCGGTGTTGGAGAAAGAATATGGAAGGGATCGACAGACCTACCAAAGCATGTTTCCTCCAGGCAGCGAGATGTTCTTTCGTGCCCGCTCTGTTCTTCTTTGCAAGCAACGAAGTGCCAGTTCTTTTAGGCGAATGCTGGCTCTTCTTCGGATGCACAATCCCTGGGACAAGAGCGTGTAATTTCACTCAAGTCATGACATGGTAGACCATGTCTTTTGTATGGACAATGCTCCTTTCTGATGGCCCACCAGGCCTCGACGTCCGTTGAACTTAAAGACAGCGATCGACATGACAAGCCACTGATGCAAGTTTCTTAAACGAGCTTCCTCATTTTTTCTTCCAGACGTTGTCTAGAAGCTCAGCTCGCGATCCTCACTGCACCTTGTCCCTTTGCCAAAAACGCTACAAGATGCATTCCTCAAACACACTAAGCCTGCTATTGGCGGCTTTCTCTGGTTATGCTTCTGCCCTTCCTCATTACCCTGCCCCTCCTGCTCCTGGTGTTCCTGGCGATCATCATCCTCCTGGACCTCCTGGCCCTCCAGGTCCTCAAGGACCTCCCAGTCCTCCTCCTCCTCCTCCTCCCGCTCACGATCCTCCCCACGTTTCCCCTCCAGGCGTTCCTACTGCTCAAGTCTGCAACGGAACTTACCAGGGCAAGCATGACACCACGTATGATCATGATCTGTTCCTTGGCATGCCCTATGCCCAACCTCCCGTAGGCCCATTGCGTTTCTCTGCACCCAAGTCTCTTGATAAGGCCTGGAAGGGACCTCGATCTGCAACTGAGTTCGGATGGATGTGTATTGGTTACGGTTCTGATACCCAGAGCCTTGGCAACCCCGTCAATGAGGACTGCTTGACCATTAACATCGTACGACCTTCTGGTGTCAAGGCGGGAGATGAGCTCCCTGTTGGTCTTTGGGTTCATGGAGGCGTAAGTTCCCGACTTAAATTTCCAGCTCTATATTATGAATAACGATATAACAGAGCTACACCAACGGCGGTTCCCGAGACCCTAGGTACAACCTGAGTTACATCGTTGATCAATCCGTCAAGGAGGGCAAGCCCATTGTTGCTGCCTCCATCAACTATCGCGTGTCGCAATGGGGTTTCCTCTTCAGCGAGGAGATGCAGAAGGAGAATGCCGGTAACTTGGGCTTCAAGGATCAGCGCATGGCCATGAGATGGCTCCAGGACAATGTCGCGGCCTTCGGTGGTAGCCCCGACAAGGTCACTGTCTGGGGGGAGTCTGCTGGCGCTCGATCCCTGGGTATGCAGCTCGTCGCTTACGATGGTCAGCACGAAAATCTCTTCCGTGCTGCTGTTCTCGAGTCTGGTAGCCCTGTTGCTCTGTTCAACGATGCTTCTGACTGGCAGGAGTACTATGACGCCCTCGTCAAGAAGACTGGATGTGACTCTGCCCCCGACAACCTTGAGTGTCTTCGTGGCCTTCCTTGGGAGACCCTCAACAACATCTTCAACAACACGACCCCTCTCGACGTCACCGCCCCTACTCTCACTGCTGTTATCGACGGTGACTTCATGACCGCCCAGGCTTCTAAGCTCCTTCTAGCTGGCAAGTTCGCTCACGTTCCTCTTCTCATGGGTAACAACTTCGATGAGGGTACTGCCTATGGTAAGAAAGGTATCAACACTACCGAGAAGTTCCAGTCTTGGCTCTCCAGCCTCGGCCTCACCGAGACTCAGGTCGCTACTGCTACTACTCTGTACCCTGATATCCCCGATGAGGGCATCCCCGCATCTTTCGTTGGTCGTCCTACAAACGAGTATGGCTCCCAGTGGAAGCGTGTCGCCGCATTCGCTGGTGACTTCCAGCAGCACGCCGGACGACGTCTCTTGGCCCAGGTCTACTCCGCCTCTTCCATCCCCGTCTTCTCCTACCTCTGGAACGTCTACGTCAACGGCCTTCCCGCCATCCTCGGAGCTACCCATTTTCAGGAGGTTGCTTTCGTCTTCAACAACATCAAGGGTGTCGGCTACAAGCCCAACCCCTTCGAGGGCAAGCCTGAGACTTTCGTTGAGCTTGCTGACCTCATGAGCAAGATGTGGGTTTCTTTCATGCACGACTTGACCCCCAACACTGTCAAAACTGCTCCCAGCCATGTTACCTGGCCTCAGTACTCGCTTGACGGGCCTCTCAACATTGTCTTCGATGTCAACAAGACTGACCTTAGCTACACTGCTGTCGACAACGTCCGAAAGGAGCAGGTTGTTTTCCTCCTCGATAGTGTCTTTGCTTAAGTTCGTGGCCAGCAGTCAGCGCTTAGGCTAGCTGTAATGTATAATAGGTTGTTATTCTGACACTCTTTTTAAAAGGACGTGGCGGCGAGATGGCCGGATACAACCTTTCAACAATTTGTATATAGCTTTACATTCCATTCGTATTAGCGAGCATCTAGCCATGACTTGAATATATCAATACATAAATAGCCACAAAATATGTATCCGTAATCTGCGATACTTTCTCATTAACGAGCCACTAACTGGTCCCTTCTACGGTAAATAGTAGATACACACTCTAAATACCAGGCTCAACCAAAGTCGAACAAAGATTACGTCTACAACGAGCAACAGCTTACTCTCTCTTGGTAAAGACCAGCTGACATTCATCCTAAAAGCACCATAAGTCAGTGCACGCCAAGTGTTACTTAGCATTAATATTCTTACCTCTGGAAACAACGTAGCAAAAACTCTAATCTCTTCCGAACGGCTGGTCGCATGATGCACCCAGTCTAGTTCCAGAGAAGCCTTGCCAATCATGGCAGCCATAGTAAGCGGAACGTACTTGCGAGCCAGACAATCGTGAGGACCAGCTCCAAAGACAAGCCAGTTCTTGGTCTTGGACTCGGCATCACCCGTGATCCATCGATCAGGGTCAAAAGTCTCAGGGTTGGGATAGGCTTGAGGATCGTGAAGCGCGGGATAGCACGTAGGGACAATGAGAGTGCCTTTGGATACTGTGTACTTGGGTGTGACGGGGAAGGACTTGGTAGCCTCATAGGGAACAAAGATGACAGGAGGACGATATCGAAGAAGCTCTTTGATGACTGCGTTGGTATAGGGAAGGGACTCGAGCATCGATAGCTCGAAGGGTTGGTGCTTGTTACCATTTCGTACGGCGAGATTCTCTTCTCGAAGACGATCGAGAACATCGGGGCGTTGAGCGAGGACCTGGAACAGCCACGTAGTAGCACTGCTGGAAGCATCTTGGGAAGCAAACAAGAAGGTAAACATAGTCTGCCCAATTTCCTCGTCTGTAAACTCACGGATGAGGTTTCGTGGCTTCTCGACTCCCTCACCTCCCGCAGCAATATGATCATAGTATTTTTTGGACTCCATCATGTGCGAAACCCATTGATCAACGATGCATCGTGGCTCAGCACCAGCAGCCATGTTAGCCTTACAAGCCGCAGCACACTTTGCGAACTCAGCTAGCACGGCATATGCTGTACGCTTTCCTTTCCAGCACTTTGTAAAGGGAATGTAGACGGAAAGGGGTACGTTGACGAGCTCAAGGGCAGCTGTGACCTCATAAAAGTCATCTGCGATCTTCTCGACAGCATCTTGAGATATGTAATCTCCAAAGAATGTTCGACAAGAGAGAGCACAGTTGATCTCTCGGAAAAGACGCATGAATGCCATCGGCTTCCCTTTGTTTGCCGAGCTTGCTGCAACGAACCGGCCGAAGTAATCATCGTATACCTTCTCCTGGACTGGTAGGTACGTGCTGAGAGCTTTGTTGACGAAGAGCCCGTTGAGTCCCTTGCGGTATTCAGTATGTGCCTTTCCTTGGAGGAAGACCCAGGCACTTGGTCGTAGAAGGGTTTCGGCCATGGGGACGATGCATGGTTTGGCATATGTTGGGGACTTGAATACTTTGTGCGCAATATCCCGATCGGAAGCGAGGACGACGAACCTTGCGAATGAGATAAGCGGCCTTCATCGCCAGGAATAGGGCAATGGCTTACTTGTGGAATACCGACACGCAACTCAGAGGACCGCTAGCCCATTGAGCAAGGTAGTGGTCAAACTTGGGATATAGAGCTCGTATAAAGGGGCCCATGAAAGGGATCTTGAATGCTGGACCGGCAATTGGGCCCTTACGCCAGAGATACATGCACTGATCGTACGCAATCAAGACAAATAGAATCGTGAGGAGTATCTGAGTGTTGCTGTAGCCGTTGAGGTAGCTTGAGAGTAGACCATTCTGGTTGGACAAGTCATCTTGAGGAGTGAAGGTGGCGTTGCTGACCACTGCCTCATCTCTGGAATTGATTATAGATGCCATAGTGAAGAACGAAAGAAAGCAGGGCAACTATACATCGAAAGTGATACAGGTCCGGAGGAAACAGAGATCTTATAGGATAGGACTTACAAGTACGTGCTGAGTTCTAGTGCAGGGGCTATCTAGGGATTTAACATCCAGGACTGATCGGCTCTTACAACAAGAATACGAACACCCTGAGCATAATTCGGGTATCAGGCAGCGCCCTCAATACAAAGGATTTGGCCATTCTAACTTGATATGCCTGCCAATATGACCCTTGAAATGAGATGGGCTGATATTGCCAGATTCGAGATTACTGCATGTGTACTAGACTCCGGTCTGCAAGGTGGAGAAGATGACCTGTGTATCTATATCATATCAAATCTGTCTCATCCTTCAACGTGTCGTAATTCAGTCCCCTAGAATTGGTATCAGACCATGCAAAGGATATCTCGTTCTGCCTGATACTGAGTTCCATCTCCATCCACCAAGGGATCTCCGAGTCCATTAGCAAACTATCAAGTTGCATCTTAAACTTTAGTGGTAGATTCTATTGGAATGGCATTGCCGTCAAGTCTGTTTGCTCTCGCTGGTCCCTGGCTCCCGGCTATAGCCTGATGCCTCGCTTCTTTATTGCCGCTGCAGCATCGCTTGGCTCTCTGACATCGCGGAGACTAGTACATTTTAGGACTAGTCTCCGATCGAAAATCGTGAAACCGAATACGCAATTGCAGCGCCGCAACAGCCAATTCGCGAATCAACGTGTCGTACGTTTTTCCAGAGCGTCTCAGAGTCCGTTTTCAGGACTTTTGAATTTTGTGATAATTATTTTAATTGAAATTTGTGCGTGCTCATGTCAGAACTGCTTCCCACTGCTGTCGGAATGCGCCTGCTCGCTCCGTCTCTAGCCACAGAATATTCTGTAAATGGACAACAACATCATCCCAGGACTGTAAGCCCATAGCATTTGCTGCAATCTTGGCTGCATATATCAGCCATTGGATATCTGTTGGGTCCGTAGCCGAGACAATTGTGACTGAAAGGACCCAGATCTGCAACGAACCAAAGAAGACGCTGCCCGTTTTACCTGCTAAAGGTTGGAGCTGGCTCTTGAGGCGCTGAATAATACTGTTGGCCAGCTCTGTATGCGTATAATAAGTTGTGCCATGTATGATGAGCATGTAGAGTGCCATGGCACATCGTAGACACTCCGACTGAGGCGAGCCCGTGAGTGGCGGGATGAGCAGGAGTTTATGAACAACGAAACATGTAAGATCGTGAAGTTCGGTTCCCAATAAACTCAAAGCGTTCGGTTGGTGAAATATGCCGCGCAAGCGAGTCAAAATATCCGCTATGTCGCGATCGAGGTGGAGAGCGTCAACAACAGGATCTCGGATCTCGAGGAAGGATGATGCAAGAAGCCATTGCAGCGTAGGACCAACTCCATTTCCAATTCCGAGGTCGTCCTGTATTGGATATTGAGGAGAGCCTGTGACGAGTAATGATACCCTTTGAAGTCGTTCAGCAGGTCATTCGCGGTGATAAGAAGATGTAACTCACCAAGCAATCATCCTCGCAGTCAATGGGCTTGCTTGTTTCACTTGATCAAGTCCACCTCGGATTTCCACAATACATTTGGCCCCGTCTATATGCGCTCTACTAGCGTCAATATTTCCCTTTCCATGCTAAACTCGAGAGTCAATCAACAGAGTCGTAGTCAGCAGCCCCAAAGAAACTACTCACCTCAATAGCAGCCAAGGTAACAACAGAGTTCAGTGTCTCATCTTGAATCGCCAGCAACGAACTCCCAATCTTCTTCCGTATTAGAGATACAGAATCTACCATGAGAAGTTCTGATATAGGGAAGCCCTTCTGGGCACGCCTCTCCTCATCTAATGATGCCGTCTGTATTGAGACGTGGAATAATGCTGGATCTGCAAGAGCTAATGGCCACCATGAGACGATGAATGGATTTGAGGACATGTTGAGATCCAAAGGGTAATATTGAAAAGAGATATTTGAGAGAACTAGTCCTTAAGTTAGAGATTAGAACATCTTAAAACTTGGCGGACAATGCGTTACAGTGCTGTATCAATCGCTGAACGTGAACTCTGGGAAGTCTAGTCGTTGGATATGAGTCAAACGGATCGAAAGAGTTGCCAGCCGGTGCAAATAGCTCCATTGAGTTTTGAGAAGCCGAATCTAAGTCTCGATTCTTCAAAGAATACGTCTTCACCTCAGACTTCTCCATCGACCTGCTCCGACCCGGCTGTTCCGGTGTTGACGATGTTGTCGATGATGAAGACAAAGGCACGTTTGCGTAAATACACGTGACTTTTCTCTTGAGGCATCGTGAACATTTCGGAGTTCCGAGATCGCAACTGTGCTTCGCCTTCGCGCAGGCATTACAAGATCTTCGGAGCGAGGTTCGCATGGTTAACCGAGACGAGTTAGATGATAGTGATAGTAGAGGAGGAAGTTTATTAACGCGGTTGCAATCAAGTGGAGTTGTCAGTCAAACGGCCTAACCTCTTTCGGGTCTGACCTGACCGTTAGGCTAAACTACCCTGTACCTTGGCAGAGATCGACCGATGCATCACGCAAGCACGCAAGGCATGCCGCTTCTGGTCGATACAACGAAATCAGCGCTCATTTCTTATGACCTCATTTACGGAACTGCTGTACTCATCATTACTTCTTGAAGATATTTCGACGAAACAAGAAATGATAGGTAT
Source organism: Fusarium hostae (assembly GCA_002234235.1). Classification (NCBI taxonomy): domain Eukaryota; kingdom Fungi; phylum Ascomycota; class Sordariomycetes; order Hypocreales; family Nectriaceae; genus Fusarium; species Fusarium hostae. The sequence continues at coordinate 128,032 of NJCR01000272.1, forward strand.
TTTCACAACCTGTCGTGTCGGGTACACCAGCCGATGTGTAAACGAGAATATTGCCAGGAACGAAAATTGGCAAGATAGCCCCGTAGCAAATCAACCAGGTACAATCGCGTTCCAAGCTAAGACCTTTCAAGTTAATATCAGTTACATTTACGCTGAATCATTCCCTTTCAAGTTGCAGACCTTTCGTGCCAAGCCTCAATGGAACTTTGATACTCCATGATATAGCTCCTGGACAGGTACGCATTCTTGAACCAGACTAAGCTGCGATTCACATGTACCTAGCAAGCAGGCCTATAGACTCAGATATGACCAGCAAAAATGTTATTCATGAAACTATGGTACGTACTCATCTAGAATCTAAGTAATTCATCTTGTATCTTAACCAACCATATGCCATTCTCAACTAGCATCGTTAGCTCAGCTTCTATGTATCATTAACCTGAAACGTATAATCACTAACATTCCCATCGGGATGACCCTGGTCCCATTTGGAAGAAGCTTCTCCATGTTTGGGAATCTTATCGCAGGTACGCCCGCTCAATAAGCCCTACGCCATCAGGTCCCTTGCCAAGCCCGGGGCAAAAGACGCGAGTCTGATGCCATACAGATCTCGGATCAAGTTGAGCCTAGCCTGACACTCTTTGACTTGCCCCGGGCTACTATGGGGACTTTCGATGGCAATAGCGAGTGGCCAGACCAGATGGTACATGATGACGCTCCGACGTTGCGGTACAGAAAGTGGCATACCCTGTTCGTTGACTTCCCCCATCAGATAGGGTAAGACACTGCAGAGCCTTTGAGTCATTGAAACAACTTGCTTTTCAGCGATGGTGGCGGTGGTCTGAGCGAGCTGAACCTGCGGACTGTTCTTTGAGTCCACGAGCCGCAAGAGGGTTGTCGCACATACATGCAGCCTCCCAAAGAACAATATGAGGTACATATTGAAGAAGACCCATGTACATGCCGTCCATCGCGACTGAAAGCTGACCAAGGGCTTATTATTCGGAGTGGCGGGTCGTTTGTCCGTTGTTTGCTGCGGTTTCAGTCTTGCTGGCATGGCCTCCTTTTCGATCATAGCCAACTCGGCGCCGATTGCCAAGGCTTCTTGAATAACCGGAACGAGTAATTCCCGTTGCTTATTCGGTGTCGCTGTCGAATCTGCACTCGTGATTCGCCTAGCTGCCCTGTAAAACTGTCCAATGCGAGTGACGACCAGGGCCAAGCGGATGACTGGGTTCGATGTGTCGAGCTGTGAGTCGGGAATGACCAGACAGTCCATATCGTCCTTGGACATGAGCGAGGGGATTTGCTTATTTTATGTCTCAGTATCCATGCTATAAGGGTCCTGTTAAGGTCTACTAACCATTTGCGTGAAGATCCAGCTTTGGAGGGTCGATCCATCATCAACGCCGCTCAAGACGCGATGCCCGACTACCTCGAATAACTTGGAAATACCAGCCATGTGCACAGCCTTGGTCGTTTGGCCTTGGCACTCGATATCCTCGAGGGTCCGTCAGCGAGTTGCAGATCATTGCAGCACATGACTTACCTCGATCATGCCCAGCAGCATCAGGGATGCCAATGTTTCATCTTTCAGGGGCCGCTTAGATGCAGACAGATCTCTGTTGACAGTCCTTAGAGCAGCCCCGTAGTGGTATCGTGCGGTGACATAAAGCGTGGACGACTTGTAGTGTCTAGAAAGCGACATGTGAGCTGCAGCGAGGAGTGCCGGGCGTATGCATGATGCCCGGCTAGAGCTCCTATACATGCCCTCCAGGAAATCGAGGTGGCCTCTAATGACGCCTGGCGCCGGGAAGACGCAGTACTCGTGCAGGAAATACGAAAGGGACTCATCCTCGAACGAGGGTTGGGGTTGTCGACAAACCCCTGAACCTTTGGACCTCGCTTTTTCGTAGCCGAGCCCCGTGTCCAAGACGAGGGTCTGCGCGGAAGAGCTGCCGGGCTCACCACGAACAAGGCTGTGGCCAGGCTCTCCGTGGAACCGGAACGCTAGTGGTCGATCATAGCCAGGGCATGGAGCCTTGTACAGCTCGCAGCGTCGACATCCTGGGCGTCTGCCATCGCACTGGTAGGAACAGGTTAGGATGGGGCTGGACCGTTGACCTGTCAGATTCAGATTGATTGACCAGGAAACTTACTTTAATCTTTCGCTTCCTGCAGCGGCTGCAGCCCCGGCTGAGAGTTCCGGGGAAGACCATGTCGTGTCTTGGGGCTTAGCTCGGCTAAGAATATTGCTCAAGCCACTCACTCTCTGTTGGTTGTTGGTTGGGCTGAAATGTTGTTCTCGGGTACGTGAGTTTCTCAGTGGAGCTCTGAGCATCAACTCTTGTAAATTATATCCTATGGGAGAAGTTTCTGGCCATTGCTTATCTAGAAAAGACCAATCAAGCTTGGCATGTCTCAAATGGCTGCCTGAGTAAGCATGTATGTCATTTGTCCAGGATCACATTGGCGGAATTACGGCATCCCATGGTTAGTATCGGTCCTTAAAACGTCAAAGCGTCGCAACCTAAGCTTGTTGTAGCATAGGCCTGGTCTTGGGATACGGCCCTGGCTACCAAAATTACGAGCTTTGGCGTCTTGGAGTTATCGTTGTATCAACTCTTTGATGTGCGCCACAGCAAGGGCTCCGGATAAACCGGAACCTACGAGGTGTTCCACGCTTACCCTCATGCAGCTGAGAATAATTGCTTAGGCCTCCGCGAGTGTCAGCTCTGAAGCCGCGACTGTTATCCAAGGCCGATTTTGCAAGGCAACTGTCTTGTCTTATTAACTACGGGGTAGCCGTTATCTCGAATACTACGTTGTAAACTATCTGTCATTTAGCTAGGACCGCTGTCACAGCCATTGAGGATCACTTGACCCACTGCACTGGGCCTCCAATACCATAACGCTACCAAGCTTCCCTGGGAAGATAATCTTAGACCAAGGAGTCGCTCTGCAGTATCTGATCGACTTGCTAGCCGGCGTTTTAAATACAGGGTCAGAAATAAGTTTCAACGGTCTCTTCCCATCCGATTCGTCCGGACCCCCTGTTATGATCGCCTTGACTACTTGACCCGTAATAGTGTTGACTGATAATGACTGCCGCGACATTGTATGCCGCCAAAACACGTCCTCACCCAAATTGAAATGTTTTACCTTGTCGTGGAGTGACTATTCCTTGATGGTACGCCAACAGCTTCTCATAGTGTATGTATGTAATATGCGGCGTCGAGAGCATCTCCGTTCTAGACTTAGTACTTTGGAGTCAGGGAGCCAGGGCTAGACCCAATCTGTATCATTCCCCAACGTCTTAGCGCGAGGGTATTTAAAGAGAAGCATAGAGCCGTTTTGTTCCCACGCGTCTAATTCCCCGCCTTTAGCTTTATCTCCAGTGACTGATTGTGAGCAGAGCCCCTCAAAGACGCCTGTTCAGCACGCCGTGACCCGTTCTACACCTGAATCATGCCATCTAAGACGCACAGTCAAGCCAGAAATGGGAACCGTAGGAGGTACGAGTCTGAGGCCTCTTCCCTTTGCCCTGCCGAACCTTAAAACTGACCGAGCTGACCTTATGCAGCCATACAAAGTCACGCATGGGCTGTTTGACGTGGTGTGTGGGACTTTAAAGGCTTTCGATACTAGCCGAACATACTAATCAGTATTTGTCTGGTCCAGTAAGCGCCGTCATATCCGCTGCGACGAGAATTATCCCCAGTGGTAGGTGGGCCGTGCCTCTATACTACGACGATCATCAGCTCATGATCCCCCAGCCAAAACTGCACTAAGCATAAGGTCAAATGCTCCTTTCACGATACACCGTCACAAGAAGAGTTGCTACTTCAACCCTCACCTGAAAATACTCCATCAAAGTCTTGTTCAAACTCGAAACCTCGTCGACCATGGTCAGCCAAGGCCAGGGCAGAGGTAAGGCAGTGGAGAAGGACAGGGTCAATGCCCATACCGGATGATCGTATCAGAATAACACTGCAACCGACTATTTACTCCGAAGATGACTTATGCTTCGTTTACCAAGCAGCAAGTAACCAACACAGACTTACAACGATGGGAGTGAGTAAACTCACTGTTATATCCTCATACCTACCGAGGTTTGTTTGTCCAACAGTTTCTTATGGCACCATGCTGACTCTCCAGCTTTTTTCGTATCATCTCATCGTCTCGGCTGGCGATGAATGGGGTCCTCGCCCTTTCAGCATACCAGGTTGCGTCAGTTACTCATTGCCAACATGCCCGTCGTAAAGAGTATCAGTATCAGATGCTAGCCATCCAGGATCTCAGAAGATGTCTGTCCAACTTTAGACCAGAGCATGCTGACGGAGCCCTCGTTGCCTCGATGGCACTGCTATGGCTCTGTGAAGACATGTAAGTGGCCTCGCCTACGCGACGGACATAAATATTGACATGACCAGGTCGAGTCGAAGACAAATTGCGGAAGGAATCTCAGCCGTAAGTAGTATCCTTTTGTCACGCCATATACCAAAGCTCATAAAACCTCAGATTTTACAAACATGCCATCGGTTAGGTCACCAATCCGGATTTTATCACATGATAGCAAAAGCATGGCGTCAAACCGCTCATCTGCATACAACACTCAAGACGGAGTGCGGGAAGCCGAACGGACTACAACGTATAATTGTCGAGATGCAGAAGTTCAAGGCCCTCCTGAAAGAGCAGGAACCGGACGACGAGACCTGGAGACAGCTGCGGCTACTCATCGCCCTGGCGGAGGACTTGACGAAACTGGAGCCGTCGACACCCGTCGACAAACAATTCGAACGGATCCGGCTGCTGAGAGACTACAAGCTCTGGCTTCCTCTTAATGACCTCTTGACCGGCAAGAACCTGTCGAGCACGCTGATGGTCAGTGCCTACTTATACACGATAGCTTTATACGCCCAGCGCCAAACATCACAGGCTTACATGATTGACCTGGGAGTCGACCTGCCTAGTTTGCTGGACGAGACGTTCCGGCAAATCACACCTGTAAAATCGTACATTGGGCCGCTCGATAACCTGAAAGCCCTGGTATCGTCATTGTCATAATACTAGTAATAGTGAGTTGCAGCAAGTTCAGATTGTGGCGTTGGAATGGAACGAAAGCCACCAAGTAACAGGCGAATAATAATAGTAATAATAACCATTTGAGCTACAGTACTAGACATCAACTATGCCTTGTTTCAAGTGAATGTAACGAGTAAAAACTGGGCACTGAACGGTCTTTTGCTTACCAAAACCCCCTCTCAGCTCATTAGCCAATAGAAGCTTACGCATCTTCCACTGATAGACAAAACTGCATCCTGAATCCTATTCCTTTCATTAAACATCTCACCGCCGTTTTGTATCGAGATGACTGCACGAAAAAGCCTCAGGCTTGAAGAAGTAGCCCTGGAAGACGTACCCGTTCTCACAGAGGTATGGTTCGCAGCTTTTACCGATCCTGGAATTCGACGCATTTGGCCTGATACACCAGCCGTACGCAACTGGTGGACTGAGGCGAACCGTCACGATCTGACTCATAAGCCGTTTCAACGCTACGTCAAAGTTGTCGATCCAGACTCCAAAGATGCTAATGACCGTCCGCGGATCGCGGCTTTCGCCAAGTGGGATACGTCGATGCCACGCGAGCGGGGTCGACGATATCCACCATGGGTTGAGGATCAGCCTGGTCAAGTCTGCGACGAGTTCATTGCCAAGGAGGAAGCGGAAAGACTCCGCGTTATGGGAGACCAGAAGCACTACTGTAAGGGGCTACTCGGACCTTGTACCCCGGATCTGCTAACCACAATTCATCTAGATCTTGATACTCTGGTCACTCATCCTGACTACCAACGCTGTGGAGCTGGCTCAATGCTTATGAAATTTGGCTGTGATCTAGCAGACAAGGACGGGGTTGCAGCGTATGTGGATGCAAGCAAGTCTGGGGCCGGACTATACAAACGTTTTGGGTTTGTGGATGAGAGCTTACCCGATTCTGGTGACGTTGCTTCTATGGTTCGACGATAAGGCCCGTCGGTCTTTTCAAACTTGACTGTGTCGCTGCAACGTTGTAAAGCTCAGAATTTATTGAATAAAACGCACACTAGTCGTATACTGAAGCTGAAACTATTCAGACATGCCTGTTGATATGTGTTCTGTGTCAACCTCAGAAAAACCATCCATGGTGTCGGGAACCGCGTAGAACTTCTTTACCTTAGAGATCGGCAGTAGGCCGAAGTGTCGGCTAATATTTGCCATCCATGATAGCCTTACCGGAGATAATGAGGGAAATACCATACCACGTTTTCTCCCGAGATCTCACGTCGCACAAGCCAAGAGTACAGGGTCCATCCTAGCAAGTGATTATTCTGCGACTGCAAGACATGTCAACTGCCGAGACGTTCCCAATTGCTGGTGATAGGTGAAGATACGGTCTTTCCTGGATTAAAGCCTCTCCCGCTAGCTGCGGTCAGGCCTTTGAGTGATAGGTGAAAATACGGCCTGTGCCGCATGGAAATATTTTGTAGCAGCTGTTTGCAGGCTTTCTTATGATAGGCGAATATACGATGATTGCTTTATTAGTCCCCTTTTCCCAGCAGCAAACAGATCTACATGAGGAAGCTTTACGAGTGTTATGCCTCGTTGATCATTTCTCAACCTCTTATGTAGTGAAATGCCTCTCCTTTAAGGCACAGATTTAAGAAACCCAGACTAAGCGATGGTTTAAACAGAAGTGTCGCTCTTGATGTCAGGATAGCAGGAAGCGGATTTCATATAGCTAAGTTCTGTGTGGTGATT
>NJCR01000272.1:134847-152661 GCA_002234235.1 Fusarium hostae
CAGCATAAATGCTGATAAGAAGATAACTTAAAATATGAATCTTCTGCCTCCCTTCCAGGGGTATAAGAAGCTCCAATGCGTCCGCCAAGACGATCCAACTCATATAGCAAAACGAGCCAGGTCGACACAGCACTGAGGCGTCCTTATAAGTGTTGCACGTTCGAGTATGCCAAAACCTAAATAGAACGATTGAGGACAAGGGTCTTCGAAATATCTTGAGAGAATAAGAACGTAGTCGCCAACTGCCTTATTGGAAAGCACATAATATTAGCATAATTATTGGCAGTCTATTGGAAACGGCTAGGTATTTATCTGCTTTAAACTGAATGCAAAAGGAGAAAGAAGAGATCATAGTGTTATTTGATGCGTTGCCTGGGCGTACCTTGTTGGGATTTCCAACAAGGCCTACAGAAACTTCATAACTACTGATCAACATGTTCTCATTCCGTGGCGTACCGTGAGACTCAAATTAGGTATACATCATTCAAGGCAGTACCAGCTTTGTACCACTATGAGCTACTATGTTATATTACAGTAATCATGAGATTACATTATCAAACTCGATGGCATTTACTCTCAAGAGCCTCGTGGAGGTTCTTGGAATATAAGTTCTTTAATAGTACAGGTCACTTCTGTTATGGCCTCTTCTCTATTCCACTAATATTTTCTTTGTTCTCTTATCCAGCACGAAGGCGGACTCTCTCATCCTTCAATTACATAAAATATGGAAGATGGCATGGGCAAAACAACTTCATTCCCCCGACTGCCATTCATCTATGGAACGTAATCGTCCGGGTCCCTCCTCAACTAGCAGCCTTTCCTTGCCCATTCCATAAGCCCGACCCTGGTGGAATATCCTAAATTGTTGGATCTTAGTACATACCAAATATTCGCATTTCAACCCAATTCTTCACAGAATCTCTCAGAGAGCCCCAACCCTTATCATCTCACGCCGTGTAACCAATCATTCACCAGAACTTCCGATTGCTGACATCTGTACATCGGTCCCTCAATAATCCGAACCGAGGTCACGTCAATCGCAAGGCATTCCCCTCTTCATAGTACATCTTCATTCAAAATCATCATGAGCTCCGTGGTAGGTGGAGTCACAGGGCATCATCGCCTTCGCACTCAATGCGGCATCTGCGGCCAGGCCTTGTTAGCTGGCGTTAGCTTTGTGGCTTGTTAGCTTTGACAACAGTCTTCTCATGCTCGTCCATCCGCTAACATCAAGTTTTGCAGTGCTAGGTAACGGTCTTGAACCTGAATCAGGGCTTTGTCTAGATCGTGTAGTATTCCCAGACTCTCGGAGCATTAGAGCTGGCAGAAAAGTCCTGTGCTGGGCACCGAGCTGCAGGCGATGCACAGATACTACCGAGGCCGTAGGTTTGCATTCTACCTGCCTTGGCCTGTTTCAGGAACACTGCAAAATCGACAATGCGGTCGACAGATTGTGGATAACAATTGGCAACAGAAACCTCTGGCAACGCGCCCCAATGCTTCAGATAGATCGCGAAACGGGACTTGACATTGAGATTGTCCGCGAGAAGGCAGAAGCTTATGGCATTCGACTATTGAAGCTTTTACCAGCAGAGCTCATTCACATGATACGAGAGTATAGCGATTCGGCAACGTTTTGGCGCTATACCCATGTTCTCAGTCTAGCCTGGGAGTTGTCCCGCTTACAGCCCGATGTTGTTCCACCGGTCACTTCGATACCTTTGTGTAATATCCTGTCTTGGACACGAGGAGATTACGATGCTGTGTTATCAAGCAACTGCCCGCCATTAGTACGCTTGACTCTTGATTACAGGGGGATACGCAAGATGGAGAGGCTGTCGAAATCATCATACGAGCCCAGACATTCAGACAGGGAGGCATTTGTCATTTCGCCTGCGATATGCTTCCAGGATGTTGTTGCCGTATTAAAGGTGAGGAGGTTGCTCCTGATATTGGAATGATATGAACTGACCCAGTGTACCCAGTTTCACGTGTTGCGGCTTGAACTACCTTCATCGCTGTTGGGCTTTCATATCTGGGATACCCCCAACCCCCCTAATATTGTGAGGATTGCGACTTTTACGGTCGTGTGACATCGTCCATGCAATTCAAGACCACCGAATTACGCAGTGTAACGGGCCTCACGTTTTTCTTCTCTTTTAGTAAGCTCTACGCGATACACGCGCATACACATGCGAGACCTTATGCAACGAAAACATTCGACCGACTTCCTGCGAAACGACAGGAAAGTGTTGTGTGGATATATCTACCGATGCCGAGAGATGAAGAAATCATTGCGATCGCGATGCGGTTAAAGGTTGAAGGAGGAGGGGCTACAACGCAGAAACCCTTTTTCATGGTATTTTTTCCCCCTCTTGTGATTGACTGTCACAGTACTAATGAAAGTAGATTCGTACAAAGCTAGCCGGGGATGTATATGTTGGTCCATGCCATCTGAGGCAGCACAGAGACATCATTCTCAGCCAGTCAAGTCCAGAACTGCTCATTCATAGTGTTGCAGATGTCGGACCGGCTACTGTATTCGGAACATATCCGCGGAAGCAGCACCGTGATAGTTTCCCGCCATTCAACAACCGCTGGCCCAACATGGATCCTCTTCTTCATCTTATGTTCGAGCATATGTATCTCTCAGTGGCGTCATTAAAGGACGTGACTAGCATTCAGGTTCTAGAAGACGAGGACTTTGAATGTAAAGGCATGATATTTGACTACAGTAACGGTGCTCAGCGGGCCCTGGGGGACTGTAGATTTGGTCATTATCGTGTCAAGGCGTATGTGAGGCCACGACGGTTGTGCTACTGTCATATCCAACCTACACCGGCGATAGTGCGAGGCGTTCACGTCGAGATCGGAAGTGAGTCGAGCCATGCACACAGTGGGGATGACTGGAAGTGTTTGGAGATGGAAGGGAGTATCGAGTTTTGGTTCTCCAAGGAACACTCAATCATCGTCCGTCACTCCGTTGAGAACACAGCAGCGCAGTGAGGGGTCCTTGAAGCTTGGCAGCTCTCTGCTTCCTTGGCGGTTATTCCAGTTTCGTCTTGATCAACAGATATGCAGATGCAGAGTTCCTCAGTCTACTACTAGTATACGTCAGTGTAATTGATGATCCCCAAGCGCGAAATCGTGATCCAGCTGAAGTCATCAAGATCGCCCATGTCAGCACGGACTTATGGCTTGTCGACACCAACAACCGGGAGACAGCCCAATTGCCGTGATCAGATATGTACGCCAAGAAGTCGTCGATCAAAGGTTGCACCAAAGCTCGGCTTTATAAAGAATTCCCTGGTCGACAAACGCGGCTCGTTGCATATGATGTGATATTTGCAAAACACAGATTGAACAATGATCGTCCGATGACCTGATCTAAACGGTCTAGTACGACTCCAGAATGGCTGCACGCTTTTCTACATTGGGCTTTGTGATCTTCATTCCCGTATGTAAAGTCCGGCTAGCCCATCGTTTGCCCAATAAAGAAGTGATCATAATCAGCCCCGTTGACATTGGCAATTCAATAGTCTGAGACTCGACAGGCGCCAAGCGGATGGGCTTGATGTCAGTTGTGGAATTGCCAACGGCCGTTGCAATCCTGACGTTGTCATTTTGGCATTTTCGCAGCGTAGTAGTCTCACAGAGGCCGTCTTTGTGCGCGTCATACCTGCAGCCACGCCAATATGAAAGAATTGAAAAGTGATGGGCATTTCACTTAAGGGAGGAGGCCATGGTTACTACGTCAGCCGTTGAGCATTCCCCGGCTTTACACCATTACCTACACCATCCCCGTTACTTTTGAGTTCCCTGTTTTTCACTCACACCAGGTTTCTTCTCTTTACTTAATCCTTCCTTTCAGGGTCCAGGCCTCGAAGAAAACTAACCAGTCATCGCGCGAGAAATTTTACGACGCTGCGAAAATGGCATCTGCTGCAGAAGTTCATGGTGCGAATGGCTTCAATGGTCACCACCACCACCAAAAGCAACAGAGGACTCATCTGAGCGAATTTGGCACTCACATGGTAGCGGCATCTGGTGAATTTGTCGGTACTTTCTTCTTCTTATACTTTGGCTATGCCGGCAACGTCATTGCTGTTCTTCAAGAGCCTGCCGCCGCACCTAACGGCGCATTGGCCAACAACACTATCATCTGGATCGCAATGGCGTACGGATTCTCACTCTTGGTCAACGTTTGGGCCTTTTACCGAATCAGCGGTGGATTGTTCAACCCTGCGGTAAGCTATTATACTCGTGGACAAGCTTGATGTGCTGACGGCCATGCTCGTAGGTCACCTTTGGTCTCTGTCTCGCTGGCCAACTGCCATGGATGAGAGCGCTGTACCTATTCCCAGCCCAGCTCGTCGCTTCAATGTGCGCAGGTGGTCTAGTCGAGGCCATGTTTCCCGGAAGCGCCTCGCAGGCAAATACCACCCTCGGTCCCAATACTTCGATAGCGCAGGGTGTCTTTCTTGAGATGTTCTTTACAGCTCAGTTGGTCTTCGTAGTCTTGATGCTTGCCGCGGAGAAATCTCGCGATACGTTTCTCGCGCCAATTGGCATTGGTCTCTCTGTTTTTGTGGCCCTCATTCCAGGTAAGGAATCTCCCTTCTCGTTACTTCTTGGCACGAGGTTGACGTTGAAATCGCATCATAGGCGTCTATGTTACAGGCGGATCGTTAAACCCTGTACGGTCTTTTGGCTGCGCTGTTGGTGGCAGAGACTTCCCTGGCTATCACTGGCTTTACTGGGTAGGACCTCTTCTTGGTGGTGCTCTTGCTGCTGGCTACTTCAGGCTTGTCAAGATGATGCACTACGAGGAAGCAAACCCTGGGCAGGACAGTCCAGTCGACGTCTAGGCGGCGGCCACAGCGCATCAGTATGCTCGAGCGATAGTGGTGGCTTGGGAATGTGTCTTGGAAAGAAATCTGCCACTTGTCATTTACATCAAGGGCAACACCATGCAGGGTTTTATACACGGTAATAATTTGACGCCACGGCGGAGTTGATCATGAAGCGTAATGACATATTAATCACTGAATGGTAAACGAAAGACTCATACCTCGCTCAAACCCAAGATTTGCCATGATCAATCCTTTCTAAACATGTAATATACAACAAATAACCCATTTAACGACCTGAAATCACGCTTTGAGTACCAATGGTCCCTGGTCATCTTGGAACACCACATCCCACCAATTCTGCTTCTCCTTCTTTGCCCAACTTGACGTGCAAACGGTGTCAAAGTCCGTCTTGACCATGCCACGCTGAGCAGGCATGAACCGTCTGATAGTTCGGTATGCCTCGAGACCCCAGTAGACAGCCCTGCCTTCGGGGATATCGACCCTGCCCAAAGGCTGCTGTCGGCGCTGGGTGAGCTGCGCATTGACGAGCTGGCGAAGGTAGGGGAAGAACCACATGCGGTCCCACCACCAGACTCGTCGGCCCTTCAGGTTGTTGATATGGGCATTGTGATGGATGTTGATGGGGATGGCGGTGGTGAAGAAGTCGGCGTACAAGGTCATGTCGCCCCAGTTCAGTGTGCGTCGGTCCTCTTCTGAGAGAATGCGCTCAAGAGGATTTGTCGCATTGGCAATTTCCTCGGGAACAGCAGTCAGACGAACAGGCTCAATCTCAAGCTCTCGAGATCGCTCGGCAATGTATGTCTGGTTGTTGAGTGTCAAGATATCACCGTCATCTTCTTCAAAGACAGTTGGGATGGAGATGGTCTGGTTGTAGTCGAGGCCAACGTGGAACTCGAATTGATCGCGGACCATAGTGGAAACATTGTGAGAGGGATCAATGGCATCGCCGAGCTCGCGTCGCCATGTGCGCCACATCTCCTGCTCTCCCCAGATCTCGCCAAAGAAGCCCTGGTCGCTGTAGAAGTGATCTCCCTGCTCAGCCTTGCCAAGTTCGTAACGCTCTTGGGCGCGACGGAAGTACTTTCGCATGTCACCGACAGGTCCAATGAAGGCGCCACTGTTGATGTACTTGGGTCGGACATCGACCATGCGCAAGTTGGGATCTTGGTCTGTCTCGGGTCCGTAGAGATCCTCACGAAGAGGAGACTCTGGGAGAGCATCGCAATGCAGGTTGGAACCAGACTTGGCTCGAGGCCAGCACCTCTTCTGGGCGGACACCATGATGGTCTGCTTCATGGGCATCTCAGACTTGTGTGGCCATTGCTTGCGAAGACGCTCGTTGGCCTCTTCGTTGAGAGCATGGTAGCGCCAGAGGAGTACACTTGGAGGAAGCTGGAACCATGAGTCTGCACTGTCGGCGACCATGATAAGATCATCCTCGTTTAAGTGGTCCTTGCTTGCACTGCCTTGACGGGAGCTCCAGTCAAGATAATCGAGGACACCAGCGATCTTGGCAAGATGTGAACCACTCTTGCCCCAGTTCAGGATGACGGGGGCGGGATATCCAAGGGCAACTGCTGTTACGATGGCTTTGCAGACATTGACGCCGGGGGCGTTGGCTGGGAGGAGGATGACGAGACGGCGGTTGAAGATGTTGCCCACCTTCTTGGGAGGCTTGACCATGACGGGGATGCCAGCAGGCGAAACGGGGGAAGCGGGCGAAGCGGGTGAAGCGACAGGTGGAGAGACTGCATCTTGAGTTTCGCCCATCTCGAATACGTCGGCCGTTCCATCGGAGAGGTATTGTCGGCCCTACAACTGTCAGTCAATTGAAGATACCATTGGTGATTGCGATGTCGCTTACCTCCAGAGCCGCAAGAGCCAAAAACGTGGGAATGAGAAGAATGGCCGCCAACATGAGCAAAAAGCCTCTCGTTGACAATCGCAAGAACCTCCTCGGCATTATCTGAGTATTCTCAGTCTTATCCTTGACATTGGTCGTCGGCAATTCTTGGTATCCGCCGCTGAACATTTGGCGGAACCAGCCAGCACCCTCATGAGTGCCCGTCATAGCTGAGAGAGAGGAAGCAGAATGAACCAGATCAGCAACAAAACTGACCAAGCTTAACCTGCGCTTTCAAAAGAGTGTTTAAATGAATGAATGAGCGAACGAAGGACGTCGAGGGGCATGCTGAGGGGTTCCGCTGTGACATGACTATATACCAGGGAGTTCAACGGTGCTAGATGCGCAAAAAAGGAGAAAAAAAGCCACTGGAATTTCCAGGCCCTCCCTTGCACGCAGTCCATTCCCTAACCAATTGGACATTATTTGGACTGATTAAAATCACTGGCATATCGCCACAAACAGGTACATCCATCCATTTGTTAAGGAAAAAGGGACTGAGTGGCTTTGCCAAGATCTTGGTGTGCTGAATTATCGATTCAAGGGAGGGAAAAAAAGAATACCAGAAGGAAAACTGGCTCCACCTGCGCATGGCGCTATCGCCGACCTAAACCCGCCCAGAATGACTTAATGTTAGGCGTTGTCCCAGCCCCGGAGGCTAAATTCAGGGGTTGAACTCAGCGCAGATTTAGCGTGACGAGCGCTACACAACAGCGGTCTAATGGACAAGGTTAATTTTACAGCGCCAAAGCATCGCTGCCGCCAAAGGATCATGATGAGAACGACGCAGGGTCTGCCAAGCAGACGATTCTTGATTTCGTGAAACAAATCTCCAGTCTTGAAGATTAAGTCTGAGCACAAGATGGATGGATGGATGCTAGAAAGATGGATCGCGGGCGATTGCTATAAAGTTGCCAACCCCAACCTGGAGTTTAATCAGTTCGCGATGCGATTATCGAGGTGAACATTCTTCCCTTGCCCCGGTCGACTCTAGCCAAACCTCGACATGAAGCCTACTTTCTGCTCTTTGGTACCTCCATATCAACGCATTTCGGGCCGTTCTTCTTGCAGTAGACAGTCAAAATTCTACGGCATGTCTACACGACCTCTTCAATTGCACATTTCCGCCATTTCTTGGACAGCATTGTGATCAAGTTGAGAACCCGTCTCGGTTCTACAAACTGCGAACATCTAGGCACCCGAAGTTATTCTTCTGTCACTGGCCCCTGTCTCTAGGTGCGCCATCTTCCCCAAGCTATTGGCATTAGTGCCCGACCGGCCTTCGCAACACATGCAGGAACAGGAAAACGTCGGAGACCTTACTATGATCCTTATCAAGCAATAAGAAATGCCAAATGAGTCTAACCAGAATTAAAAAAAAAATTCATCGCTACTCTATCGCTGTGACTATCGCTAATGAGACCACATTTTAAGGCTGAAATGCATCCAGGTTATTCGCCCCGATCTGAACTCCTTGCATTCTTGGTACCGTATCAGAAATTCCTCAGGATGCGAGGGAGGACAACAAGTGTCTGATCTCTGAGACCTCACCAATCATGACTCCCTCGGACGTCTCCCGTTAGACATGATTTAAGCATGTATCGGGATCGCGCGATGCTCAAATCGTGAGAAGGAAGATTCCGATCTTATCGTGTTTCGGGCAGCGCCCACATCCCGGGACTGTGACTGTCTCCAGTACAGGGCCATGGGAAATGGACGATCCGCCTGCGTCCAGAACCCCTCCCCACTAACTGCGCGCCGACGATATTCGCGTGCCCCCTGAATTAACCCCTCCACGTCTTTTCGCTCCGTCGTGCGCTTGTCCCATTTTAATCTGAGCGCGTTGAAATCGTCGCTGACCAATATTGGTGCTCTGACTGTTCCATCTGAGGATTGCGATGAAGATACCAGGAGTTTGTATGTCTCAAGCGTGAGGAATGGGCTGTAGATGAGTGTCTCCTCGTCCATCATCCGTCCAGCCTCACCCAAGTTCGCAATTGAGGGTGTTTTTAGTACAGAGATATCGAGGCTCTGGAGAAAGGTCTCGTCGGCAGCTGTGAATGTTGGGTCTTGTGCGTAAATTCTCAATTTGCTCTTATCGCTCGTTGATAACGTTAGATGAGATGCAATCGCCATCAGCACGACCAATTGTTTGATGCGTCGCTGTTGGTCCTTAGCGTCCAGCAGGCTGCCCAAGCCCAGCGAAACAATCTTGGTAATGCGCGGTCGGTTTTTTGTTCGCAGCATGTCCTCAACCGTCTTAGCGAGGGCGGATTGGTTGTAAATGTCCATGGCATCTTCATACAGCCTGTATAATTGTTGGAGTTGTTTGCCAGCTGATCCGTTGCCTTTTCTTGAAGTTTGTGACTTTTTGCTGGACGTGTGATGATCTACACCTGTTAACAGTCTGGACCCAGGGCCCTTGATTGAGAGGCTCACCATCGCCATCGGCAACCTGCATCTTCTTTGAGTGTCGCATGTTTACTGAAGCACTGATTGAATTATCTTGTGTTTGTTGGACTAAAATCTTGATGTTTTAGATAATTCAAGAGATGACTTGGCTCTTTGGAAGTGATTGATGATTGTTTATTTTGCTCAAACTGAGGGTAAGACTGCTTCTATTTAACATGACCACCGCGCATTTATCCTCTGGTATATCTATCTGCGACATGCCTATTCTGTATCTTCCATTGCGTGCTCGGTGTTCGGTCTCTTACTGCGCATGTCAGCAAGGCCTTTGTAATCCTCTCGGACAACAATGCCGTCCGCATAAGCAGATTTTGGTGAAGGATGGGTTTGACAGCAGTAAGTCCAGTTTCTAAGCTAACGGCCGCTAATCTATTTTCGGATCAACGTTACAAATCGAACAAGATGACAAAAGCTTCAATGACGACAAATCTGGCCTTGAGCTGGGTCTATTACATGAGGTGTCCGGAAATGATCTGGAAGACAGACACCAGGTTTTGTCTCGTTCATTCTTGCTATTTGCGATGGCAGAAGCAGCAATGTCTTTGTCTCTGTCTCTGTAGCACGGAGCGGACGATAAATTATCCACGATAAGAAATTAATAATACGGCTACCGGCTCTCATCTGCAGCATCAATCATGGCTATTCGGCAAGTGACTCACTTTGAATCATTAAGATATCACTCCTATAATCTCTTTTCGTATTAAATGTGACTCACGCGGTAAAGTCGACTTCAATCCTTCGAGCCATTGCAGATTGCGCACCTCGGACACTTTGAAGTCCGACGTTTCACTCGTATCTGAACCAATCTTGTGGCGTCTTTCCTCACCCGCTTCCCCAAGAGTTCGCATTCGATTCCCCGATAATGCTCTTTCCTACAACTACGGGGCCGACTTCCACACTGGGATCCTTCTCATCTTCCATCTTTTCTAAGCGGTTTAATGAGTTTGGGAATGCCAAAAGAGCTGATAACACGAGCCCTGTTAAACCAGAGGCAGTAGATACCCTACAGACTGTAGTGTGAAAGACAGAAGTGGATGTTAGTGTCGCATCAGTACAAATCTTCACACTACGGGCGATTAAACTCATCAGAAAAGCAATAACAAGGCAAGTTCCATTACAATGTTCTAGCAGCTAACCATAAATCGTTTCCCAGCAATTCTATCTCTATACATTGGTGTTTCTAGCTAAATCGGTTATCCGCCCGTGGAACCTTCATACCCATAAATGACGATCGCGACGACTTTCTCACCGGCTCTTGATTCGGCTGCCCATAGTTCGCAGGTCCAGGCGGCGCATAGGGCACGAAGCCAGGCTCGGGGGTAGTCTGGCTCGGTGGCGTGTAAGTCTCCGGAGGAGTCTGTTGCTGCATCGGCTGATACGCCTGGAATGCGTTCAACAACGATCCTGGAGGAGTCGAGTGTCGCACATTCTCTCCAGCTCCGCCAGGCTGGTATGGTCTGTACATGGGAGGCTTAGCACCCGTGATGGGTTTCCTTCTGATAGGTCCTTTTGACTGTTCGTTTGTTGGTGTGATCAGCTCAGACTGACGTTTGTACAGTGGGTTTGGACTAAAGTCGAGGATATCCTGAGCAGGACTGTATAAGTCTGCGACGGAGTTGAAAGAAGGGCCCGATGGCGTGATAGATGGTCTCGTTATGGGTGAAGCGATACGATGACTCGGAATATCATCCACCACGATCTTCTCAGAAGCAAAGCTAACGGACGGCCCAGCTCCCTGAGTTTGAGCCTCAGGCGATGTTGGTTCATAGATTGAACTTCTCCTGCTCTCCTCGTGCACCGGTTTGGGGTCATCGTAGTCGAGTTCCTGCTTCTTGTTCTGCACGCCTCGAATCACCGCAGTGATGGAAGCATCGCCAGAAACCATCGCGACCCGGATTGCCTCCATGATGACTGAGATATGGTTGGACAGGATTTTCACGCACTCATCTCTGCCTTCCCCAAGGGCTTTCTGCAATGCATTTAGACCTTGCTTGTTCCTGATCAAAACATCTGCGCCACGATCAAGCAGGAACTGAACAGACTCATGATCACCACCCCAGGCTGTGACGATAAGCGCTGTGTCTCCTTCGTTATCAGCATAGTTAATGTCTGCACCAGCATCCAATAACAGGCTAATCGAGTCTCGCGGAAGATAAATTGCCGCGTATGTCAGAGGAGTCGAGTTATACTCCCCTCCAACGACAGTCACATCTGCTTTGGCTTCCAAAAGTTTCTTGAAGATAGCTTCTTCACCCTTGCTTGCCGCAGCGATGATGGGATGAGTAAACTCGCCTCCTCCGAGGTTAGGATCAGCGCCATGCTCGAGTAGGATATCGACAATATCTCCTCTGCCCGACTCAACGGCCGCTTGCAAAGCGGTACACTTGGGCATGTGGGTATTGGTCGTGGTTGCGTTGACGTTAGCACCACGCTCCAAGAGAAGGTTGACAACATCGACATGACCTTGGTCTGCAGCAGTTTGGAGGGCGCATCCATCAGCGGAGTTGATGTCGGCACCAGAGTCGAGAAGCAGCTTGATTATCTCGATGGTGCCGTCAAAGGCAGCTGCTGTTAAGGCATTCCCGTATCTTTGTTCTGCGGTTAGCTCATTGTGCCTCTCAACTATCTCACTAAAGACTTACTCTGCACCAGTTGCATTCGCATTAGCTCCATATCTCAGTAGCAACTCCACAGTTCTCTGGTTCTCAAAGTCCGTAGCTTCATACAAGGACTCATCCAGCGCCTCAGGTGAGATATTGCCCTGGGAATACTCCCACATGGCTTCCAAGATACGAATCTCGTCATCGCCGTCTTCTCCCTGTGCGGTCTGCAGGAAGGTTTTGTCACAGTTCAAGTCGGGGCAGTGATCGAGGATCAATGACACGATCGCCCAGTGGTTTTCGAAAGATGCTCCATCAAGGGCATCCTGTTTGAACTCCTGATTGTGCTCAAAGTCATGGAATAGCCGCGAGAAAGCTTCGATTCGACCGTATTCTGCTGCTTTGACGAGGGCGATGCCGAACTCCTCAGGAGGTAGTTTGTCAGAGTATTCCTTGATGAGAAACTCGAACACTGTAAGGTCAGCTCTCATAGCTGCTAGAGCCAACGGTGATGTGATAACCTCCTCCTCTTCTTCATCCGAGTCAGAGTCGGAATCTGAATCCGACTCTGAGCCCTCATCTCTGTCGTTATCTTTAGCTTCTTCGCCTTTCTCTTCTCCCTCGCCATTCTCGCTCTCAGCCTTGTCATCCTCTTCATCTTCATCCTGGGTGACAAGGGAGACATTGTGAGTTACCAGAAGCTTCACGGCGTCAGTGTTTCCAGACTGGATAGCCGCACAAATTACACCTCCGTAAGCACCACAGCTAGCATTGGGGTTCGCTCCCCGTTGCAGTAGCTTACTCATAACCTTGACGTTTCCTTCAGCTGCTGCTCTGTGCAAAGGAGTGATAAGATTGCCCTTGATGCCTTCGTCGATGTTGGCACCTCTGTCAAGAAGCTCCTCGGCAATTTCATCATGCCCGAAAGCGGCTGCGTAATGGAGCTATATCATGTCAGCTCGTGCCCTTTACGGCTCAAAATCCCATCGGATCATGTTTCTAATGAATGCCCTCACCGGACTATTGTAGTCAGTATCCAAGGCGAATTTATCGTCATCGTAGAAATGATCCATCAAAGCAGCAACTAGATCTCTAAATCCGATCGAAGCAGCAACATGAAGTCCAGTTAGCTTCTCTCGAGCATAATAAGCAAAAGAGTTAGTAAGTCGATTGTGTTCAGTCAACCAACGGCGTCGAATAATGGAATCCGTCTGCCAGAACTTTTCCTCCAGGCTCAGTGCCTCTGCGATATCAGCCGTCGCTTGGCTGGCATGAGGCAGCCAGTGTGTAACTGCGTAGGCCAGAGCTACGTCTTTGAGATATGGAGCTTCGGGATCTTCATCGACCTCATCTTCTCCATCTTCCTCATCGCTTGACTCTTCTGAGGCAACGGAGGCGTTGTCGTTCTGAGAGTCATCATCGTGATGTGTTTCATTGTCGGATTCTTCTTCGTCCTCTTTCTCGGCGACTTCCTGGTCGTTTCCTTCTGCTTCGTCAGAGTTGTCTGCTTCCCCTGGGACAACGCTCTCCCCGTCATCTGGGCTTGCTTCTATAGCACCAGCAACCTCACCCACCGCTCCGTCTGTTTGATGAGGGATATCGGAAAGCGGGAAGTCGAAGATCTCTAGGATGTGACTGAACGCACGGAAGCCCAAGATACCATGCTGTAGCTTGATATCTTCGCTGGTGAGACCAAGCAAAATGTGTGCATGTTCAAGGAGATGGGTCTTGACCACCGGCTCAGTGAAACACACTGTCTTCTCTTGGAGGCCATTGTCCTTCAGTACGATCAAGGGTCTGCACTTCTGGATCAGATCATGTAGCTCTGACACTTCCGCTGGTGAAGAGTCTAGACCAGCAAGAAGACCAAGCTCAGCCTCGGTTGGATCTTGATAAGTAAGGACCAAAACACGAAGCATTTCCTTGATCTCCCCAGCCTTGCTTCGGTTGTTATCAAACACTTGCTTCCATGCAGAACTAAGCAAATCATCTAATTCTTGTGGAATGACTTCGAGAAGACGGCGGACTTGGAGGTCGTTTTGATGCTGAGGAAGCTCCTCGAGGTGATCACAGGTGATGTCAATCCACTGCGTGTTTTGAGCTCGCTTACCGATAACACTGCTAGCAAAGTATGCAAGAGCTCTGCTATACTTCTTATGCTCGATCAGCTCCAAAACCTTGTTCTGTGCGTGTCTACGGAGCTCGAGCTGGACTTGGTCTCCATATTTCGCGTCCTCAAGATCAACTAGTCGGACAGTATCCCTTCTCAAAGCCCGATCAATGTCCCAAGATTGGCCACTTGTGAACATCCATCGAACAAGTGGACGTCTCCCGGTACCGTCATGTTCAACTTCTGAGCTGAGCAGGGTCAAGAGAGTGTTTGTAGACACGGCGTCTTGTGCGAGAGTTTCGATGTTGTTGATGACAAAGTATACCCTGGCCCCAACAAATACATCGTCTGCTAGAATATCCTGAAGAACCTGCCATAAGTTCTCGACTGTCAAAAGAGGCTGCGTTTCTCGACCTTTCTTCTTAAGCAGAAACTTGGCGTGCGTGGCCAGAAGCCCTTGCTTCTCAATAAGTTGGCGTACAAGAGCCTTCAACAAACTCTCGGCTGAACCATAATCTGGCGTCTTGTCGCAGAAGAAGTAAGAAAGATAATTCCGCGATGAGCCTGTGTATGGTCCATCTGTAATTTCCTCTTCGTAAACCTCCTCG
Organism: Fusarium hostae; assembly: GCA_002234235.1. NCBI lineage: Eukaryota > Fungi > Ascomycota > Sordariomycetes > Hypocreales > Nectriaceae > Fusarium > Fusarium hostae. Next base: position 149,412 of record NJCR01000272.1, read on the forward strand.
TCCTTGGTCAACTCTTCAATCTTTTCGATAGCCGATAAGGCAGCGCTTGTTTTGCCACGGCCATCACGACCACGGACCCAAAGACAATCCTCTTTCTTGACAAGCGAAGTATCTTCGCTCTCATTGGGTTTGGCCAACCAGCCCAGAAACTCTGGTTCTTTTGAGAACCATGGGGACGTGGTTGTATTCTGAGCAATGCTTTCCCTTTTGCTTTGCACTGGTGCACCTTCTAGAGTTCGTAATGCAAGGTTCACTGTCGCTGGATCGGTGCGTCGTGTTGCATTGTGTCGATTCTTGACTCGTAGATGTGAACCGTTGATAAGTCGTTTCAAAGGCCCTCGGACTAGTGTGTATCGTTCATCCTTGGAGCTATCAAACTTGACCAAATCTCGATGATTCGCAGCTAAGCCCATCGTCTCCATCACACCATCCAAAATCGAGGAATCTCTTGTGACAAACTCTGCATACTTCTTGGGCATCGGAATGCTAAGCGCCGATAAGAACTGAGGCATGCCAGAGAGATCCTTGATTGTCGTAGGGTGTTCTTCATAGAAACCATATAGCTCGATTTTGGGGTTTGTCTTGATTACTAGTCTGACGAACTCCTTCCGAAGCTCGGCCAAGCTTTCGTCGTCTGGTCTCATCAGCTCAAGGAGTTTAGAAGCTGTTGCATGGCCAAGCTTCTCTCCAACTGAGGAAAGCATGCATGCCAAAGAAGCTGCCTCAGCGCCCTTGAACGGTGTCCCGAAGAATGCGCAACCGGCTATGTCTTCGAACATGTTTGGGAAGAGATCTTGTCTAGTTGCAGCAATGCAAATGGCCTGGTTATATCAGAACAAGTCGACAACGTAAGAGCAATGATTCTTACCTTGGCAATGACAAGTCCGCCCATACTGTGACCAATAAATGTGATTGGCCGAGGAAAGGCCATATTCTGAACTCCTTGTTAGACCAAGCTCTTTGACTCGTGCAGATGAACGATGCAACCTACCTCTCTGTTCATCTTCAATCCTTCGAGCAGAGTCTGGGCCAGATTACTGAGAAACTGCTTCACCTTGATGGAACCAGTCCATGAGGATTCACTGTGATACAACAGAATTCGAGCATTTGGAAAGTCGCGAGCTATGCCCTCCTCACTAGCCCAATTAAAATCGCTCGTAGTCGATTTGAAGCTCAGCAAAGGATGAGCTCCCAGACCCGGCACAAAAACAATACTGTTGGCGTTTTGGTGAGTCAATTACTTCAGTAATCATGTCTTGAGTCGATGCTTACTCCATGTCCGTCTTTCTTGTCGAGTCTGGCTCGGGATAGAGCTGCTTAATCCCCTGCTCAACATTCTCATAACCCTTCTTCTGCTTAGGAGCAGCCCCAGGAGGGCCGCGTCGCGTTGCTGTTCGACGAAGCGACATCTTGGCCGATTAACTCAAAATAGTCTTCGAACGTACGTTGGTGTTGATCTGACAACGTTCACGTCTCCTGATTTTCGTCTTACGCAGGAGTAGTGGCCACTACAGCTCCCGTTTCATTCTTGGCCCCCACATCTCGGCTTACTGGGGGTCTATGTCAGCATCTGCTGAGCTTTTCAGTCCGCGTTATGCGCTAATCATTCGTTCTCCAGAGTAAGCACTTACACAGACGATACCTCGTTAGTGTCTTATCGATCGCACATGGTGCCACTGCCCGGTCTGGTTGCTCCTTTGGGCTGAGACGCATGGTGTGCCTAACTAAAGAAATTGGACTGTCAGCATGGCGCAGCTGGCTGTCCCCTTTTCCCGGGGTGCAATCCGTCATCCATTGTATGCAAGTGAACGGGGATAAAACTGCTTACAGCCCAATCATGGATGGTCTTATCGGCCTTAAGAGCAGGGGGGTTTGCTCACCAGCCTTATGACCCTTGCTTGGTAATGGGTAAGCTTTAATTTCCACTCTTTTCTTTTCTGTTTACGCAAGCTTTCGAACAAACTCGCCTTCGTTGGGGCACTCGCTCTATTTATGCTCTTCGATAGACTTAAAATCTTACGCCGAATTGCTGAATCTTATATCTCACTATGGCTAGTCCACCGCCGCCATTTACGGTCCGCGTCTTACAGAAGGACTTTCTTAGCGACGGCTTGGAGTCCAAGGATGAGTTTAACAGCCTTCTCCCTGCCAGCAACCGCTTCAACGATGACATCGTCGTTCCTACATCGGACCCCAACTTCCTAGAGCGGGAACTATCGGTTTCGCGCCTCAATGACGTGCAAGAATGGCTCTGGGCTTGCGGCCGCCCAATGCCGCCTCGGCCACTTCATCACCAACGTCTCATCTCTCGGGAGATTGTTATCAGCGAGCTTTCTGAGCTGCACATGATCTGGTGGAGAAATCGCATCTTTCTCAAGCCTATACCGGCTTATCTACTTGATCCCGACTTTTGGATCAGCAACATTAGCGACACGGCGCATCTTGAAGTGACCGAGGGCAACATTGATGCTGCGGCACGAGGGTTTCTCTTCTCATACGCTGCGCTCATCGCATACCAAAGCGACTTTCGCATCGCCAAAGAGCATGGCTTACTACCTGAGCAAGTGACCTGGGAGGGCTGGAAGGCATTGACTGCTCAGGTACTCGAGAACCACCGTTACGATCGCGTCAATCCGCGCTACTGGTACGGAGAGCTGCGGTTGAGTAGACTCAACAAAGTCTACGCGCTTCGAAAAGGATACCTGCTACGCGGCTACTCCCGAGTCGCGTCGCACACAGTTTATGGCGATCTCATTCGCGACAACTTTTCGGTGCTGGCTGCTATTCTCGGTTACGTCGTGATAGCGCTCACAGCGATGCAAGTTGGATTGGGTGTCGATCGGTTGGTAGAGAATCAGACGTTCCAGGATGTGAGTTACGGTTTGACGGTTTTTACATTAATTGTGCCGCTCATAGGAGCGCTCTTCATTTTCTTGTTTGTGTTTGTCATGATTGTCAGCAATTGGAGGGTCACCAAGGCGTTTGAGAGTCGGCGCCTGAAGAAGATGAAGGTAAAACTCTTACGGAAGAAGTAGACAGAACAACAGACAAATCTAATAACGTCGGATACGGGGAAACCGGCCACCCCCAGAAACCGGCCACCCGCTTTTTGATCCAACCTCCCAATTAATGATATCTTAAAAAATTCACAACTCCACCAATTTTAATCGTATAAACTTATAAAGTATACTAATCAATTCAGAATGACGAAATTTACTGAAAAAGATATGAGCGCTGCTCTTCAGATGGT
>NJCR01002727.1:0-12956 GCA_002234235.1 Fusarium hostae
CGAATGTTGTCGACCAGATCATTATAGCGCTCAACCGACTACACCAGTACCGAATCTTGCACCACGATGCGGAGCCACGCAATGTCCTGTATGATCGATCCAGCGGGCGATGCATGTTGGTAGACTTGATGCTGGCGGAGATTCATGATCGACAACCTCTGGGATCCATCGGTAATAACAGCCAAAATCGAAAGAGGAAGTGGACAATGGGAAAGAATACACAAGATGCTTTTTCTGTCGAGACGCAGTCTCTACGGGCGAATTTGACTTGAAGATGCGCAACTGTTCGCTGTTCTACAATTTGCCACTCGGTGAGCCTGAAGGAGCGCGCCAGCCTGATGATGCTCCTGATAGACAGGGCGGCGAGGAGTGGCTCTCCTGCGCCATAACGAAACTTCGCTATGTATTGGTAAAAAGTCTTAAACGTGGTAGCGGGAATCATTCAGTAAATCGCCTTCCTCAACACGCTGCAAGGCTTTCAACGCCGCTTGCTCTCGTGTTGCTTCCGCCTGTGCTTCAATTCTCTCGCGCTTTTCGCGGCGCGATTTTGCTTGTTCTTCCTTCGCTTGGCGCTCATGTTGTCGGACAACGTCGTCGTGACTGGTGGTCTTTGATTAGGGTCGCTCTCTGGCCATAGTCGTTGGGCGGAAATAATGGAGTGAAGTTTTTAGCGCGGAGGTACTGATGTACTGATAAGGTGATGGGAGCGGGCGAGGCGGCTTGTATTTCCAGTCGGGTCTCATAACACATAAGCACCAAAGGAGTGGACGTACGTACTTATGCGCCCCAACCTTCCCTAGGTATCTTAGAGATGTGGCTTAGAGTTATGACGGCAATCGACTACTACGTCCCCCACCCCTATCATCTATGTCATCCCGCCCCTACACACCTATGTACGTGCACTCACACGCCCCAACCTCTGTTTAGACACCCTGGACTCAGCTCAGTCCAGGGGTTACCATGTCTCAGCGGGTAGGTGATCATGGTGCTGGGGTAATTAACTTCTTAAAATGGCCCGGTCTCGCTGTGCCGTCCGACCTCCAGCAAACTTAACGAACTATAACCACAATGACTTCTCGCTACCAAACATGTGAATGCAAGTCAGCTTCACCACCTGTGAAAGACTTTCCTCATCTCGCCTTGTCGGTCCACAACAATGAAGAGGAAACAATAAGCGAACTGCCGATGTGCCCGAAACAGGTTGACGAGATTTGCAAGTGAGTACCCGTCTTCGTTCCTATCACTTGTATTAACCCAACAAAGAGAATCACCAAAACGAGTTTCCCTGCATTATACAACAATTAACACTGAAACTATAAGTGCTGAATCTTCGCTTGAGACAATTCGGGTCATTGAATACCAGGCAGAATGGGAAAGAGTAGTTGAGGTCTTGTTCGAAAATAACAACTATGAGCCCGTTGAGCACAAGACCCTTGACACCGAGTTCTTCCTAAACTGCTACCAAGGTCTAGACAGGTTTGCAGCATACGCATATCAGCTCGACCATAGCAAACACGCGTGGTATATTAAAAGGGAATTGGAACAGAGTACTGCAACGTTCTCCAGGTGATTATATTCTTCGTCTCTAGGTACTTTACTAACTGACTCAGGCATCTTTGGGTCTTTGAGCTGTCTACAAGGTCCTGTGCGGCCTGTCGTTGCTGTTATCATAAAGCCCAAAAACATGAATGCTCCAAAAACACCTGCTCTTGTCCAAGATGCAGCAAACCGTTTCATGGGAAATTAAACCTCAGACGCCATATGATATCCAAGCATTCCTATGATCTACACCCCAGGTGGTCTGTAGCAGAAGTGGAAGTTATGTGGGACCTGCATTTACTAGGTTACAGCGCGCGCGATATCAGTCACCGAATTCCTGGGAGGTCGGTGTCTGAATGGGAAAATGGCATGAAAAAAAACATATATGGCTGTCGACCCTGCCAGGAAGTATACCCATTTCGCAGATCATTTCTAGCCCACGCCGCTGTTTATCATGGTGGAATTCCGACACTATACCACTGTTTCAAATGCGATAAAGCCCATATACTAAAAAGAGGGAATGTTGATGTCTGTCTGGGCAAGCAGCGCAGGCTCGATTTGAGAGACCCGGAAGAGGTGAATGCCTTTTACGAGATGCAGTTTATGGTCCTTCTTCAGGTCGACTGTCCAGACAGTCCAAGATTTTGGCTGGAATCAGATGGTTCAAAAATGACGGATGAAGAACCATTCGGTAACATTTACCCCTTTATACTGTGTACAAGGACTAATCAGAGGTAGAATTTGTTTCTGACCTGAGCACATTTCTAAGGAACAACATACAAGACGAGGCGTTTGTGGCAAGGCTTCAGAGGCTATATCAAGCCCATGAATATAAATTTGAACGACATATGCTTCACCAGTTGTTGATGGTGGCGCAATGTGAGGAGAAGTTCGTTTCGCAAGGAAAAGGAGGTAAGAGAATGGTATTGCAAAAGCTTTCAGTAACTAATTGTCCCAGATAGCTTCATTTACGTATCATGTGGAAACATAGACTGGTATATGAACCTCCAGTCAAAGGCACGCCGCGGAGACAAACGGCCACGTCTCAGTGCCATTAGTATGGGCTTTGTTGTTTAGATGCTTGGAAACTTTCCTTTGAGGCACTGGACTTGATTTGTAACTATTATATACACTCTATCGCACAAGAAGCTCGTTCTTTTTTGTAATAAGGCTCTGCAATGAATTCCATTATTTCCTTTCGGGTCATGTTTGATGATAGGAGGAATGGCATCATCATCATAAGGCTGCGGTCAGTCCAGTCCCTGGCAGGCACTACTCCGTCAATTCTGCGTCTGACATCGAATGTATGACCATAGCTAACTGCCGCTGCAATAAAACCTTCTTGGTCTGTAAGCTTCTTAAGTCCTTGTGACAAGCGCTCAGGCCAATATCCATCCCCATCATCTCTGATGCTTGATCCAGCTTCTCACTCCCGACACGACCTGTTCGATACACAGCACCTCATACCTCCTGGGTAGCCGCCGCATCAATCCTTTTACCATCAGGCTTCGAATAGAGGAAACGGCCCACCCTGCGTACTGCAAATCGAAAATCTGCAAATACTTGCTCCATGAGAGGTGGGAACAGACCTTCATGATCTTCAAGTCTCATAAAGATCGTGACCAGCACGAGAGCCTGAATGAGAGATATAGCGACAACAAAAAGCATGGCTTTGCACTCCTTAGATATGGCGGCCATGTTATTGATATCAAAGATCCCTTCCCAGTATGCGACTACATGTATCGTGAACATCGAAGTGCAGACATAAGCGAGAAAAAGCGTCCAGAAGCCAACAGTAACACAAGTCCGCAGCTTTTGTGAAAATGCCCCTATAAAGCTGTAATATGGGACAGTCCCCCATGCAAGCAGAGCCAGGAAGAGAGCGTGGAATGTGAAGATAAGAAAAACCGCTTGGGCGTGCTCGATCTCCGGGATATCTAGCATTACAACTTGTTGATGGATAAACCACGCGAAATAAGCTGCCGTGCATGGCACAACGAAGAATATGATGAGAAGAGCAATGATCTCCAGGACAAGCAAGGCTGAGAGGCCGCGTACTTCACAATGGATGTGCAGAGAAGTTTGGCGGACATGATAGAGGTAAGGTGAATCGTAGTTAGAATTGATAGCATTACACAAGGTGCTGATATTTATATTCAAATACATGTTAGTTTTAAGACCTCTTGCCATAAATCTATATTTAAAAGCTAGGGACTAAAATAAGCCCCTGAATCTGGGTAGAAGATTTGACTAATCGGTCTTTTTTCCCACTCAGAAGAAACACCGTTGACTTGAGCCACTGATTATATCTAATGATACCCAAATTATCTCTCATATAAATAGGAAATCTGCACTAACGGCGAACCAGTTGGTTATGCCTGTACTTATCCCCGAGGCGTTGAGAGCCAGTTAATCTCCTCAGCTCCTTGGGTGTTGGCTTCCGTCGTCTTCTAGCCTCCGTCTTCAAAGCCATATTAATCATTTCTGACAGATCCTGCTCGTCATCGCGCTGTGTTACCATCTCATCTTCCAGCAGGACTGGGGTATTTCTGCCTCGACTCTGAGTCGCTGTCTGAGCATCCACTTTGACTATTATGCAATCCTCGGATGCTTCACGGTCTGGTGGAGGGTGTAGCTGAAGGGGAGCTAGCCTGACAGACAACCCAACTCGCTGATGTGTGGCATTCAAAGCGTAAAGATGCGAATGTCGACTCAGCAACCGGTGAGACCAATAAAGATCGATGTGGCCATCGTTTATTCCTAGCATTAGTTGGGGTAGCCCAAGTTGGGCAACGAAATTCGCTAGGTGCACACTGCGACCAAGGAAGTCCGAAGCAACAAGTACTCGATGAAGTGATACAAGACAGTAGTCTAGCACCATTGGGGTATCTTCTTGATAGCCTGTGTTGAAAATAGCATCAAATCGGTCGAGGGTGTCCGATATCTGTGTGCGTGGCTCATGTTCCATGAAGAGCCTGGTAATGCAAAACAAGGTCATTGCATCGAGGACTATCTGTGTTTGGGATTCTGAATTCGCGAGGTGACGTGCTGCGACTTTGAAGAGGTGTCTCGACTGTGGTCTGATCTCCTTCTGACAGCTTCTGGCACTTGAGCCCTGTGTGTAGGTCCAAATAACAAACAGCTGCTGAATGTTGTACGGATGCCTTGCCTGGTCGCAAAGAGCAGATGCCTCTTCAACAAGCGCTTCGAAGCTCCTTTTCTGCTGAAGCGACAAGCGAGATGCCCATGGATGAGGAAGATACTGGCCAATGTTAGGCAGAGCTACGATATAAGGTTTTTGGACTTACTCTTGTCGTCAACGATAGCTCCAAACTCAATTTCGTAAAAAGTTCTTGGATGAAATTCAAGTCCACCATAGACCCAAAGAACATTTGGGCAGATGATACTTGTTGGACCAATTCATCAATGTGGCAATGCTCGCGTACAGTCTTACACCCACCAATGAGATATCGAAACGTCAATGAGAGATCGATGCTCTTCACCTGCGTTCCCAATAGCTCCAATTGAGCCCGATTGCCACGCCCGCTAATGCGTACAAGGACGTGCCGAATGTGGGAGACGATTGCATGATCCTGCGGGGGGCATTCATGAGAGCTGTGAAACTTGGATTCAAGTGATTTGCGTATTTTTGAAACAATCTGGCTTGAATCCATTTGTTGTAGTTCTTCGGAGATCGCCTCATGAGGTTTCATTGCATCAAATGCTAGAAACGAGGCTGCCTGTGCAAAAGCATCGCGAAAATGTACCTCTCTCTCGGAACTATATGGGGAAAGACTTGCCGACTTCTCTGGGTTAGAAATATACACTTAGAGGAATAGGTTGACTGACTGGAAGGTCCTGCAACAGAACAGCGTACTCTATCCAGGATCGGAAGTTTGGGTAGCGATGCCGATAGTAGTCACCCAGACTGGCTCCATGGCGGCGAATCCCCTCCCTTGCGGTTCTTACGAACCACAGTAGCATCTCCTGGTAGGCACCGATGTAGCCGAGCTTATCTTTCTTCTCCGGGGTCACCATATGGTCAATAGACACTGTGATATCTTGTGATACAACTACATAAGGCTTTGTTACCACCGTGTAAAGCGGCACAGCTACCTCGAGCAGAAGGGGGTGGGGACTGGGTCCGACGATATGAGCATAGGTTGGGCAAAGCGCCTCGTCGCTTTTATAGATGAACAAGCACTTCCAAGCCGTAACTGGCAGAGTCATGTTGGAGATTGTGGTCGTGTGTAAAGATGCAGAAAAATGTTGGGTCAAGAAGGAGTGTAGGGGAAAAGGGGATATTTATAGATGATGGAGTGGGGTTTTGCTGACTCCAGCGCCGTTCCGCGACAGATGTGATATCGGAGCGGCTGGCCCCACACCACCCCAGTCCACGGCGTAAGCGCCGTAGATAGACCCACATATTCCGTGCGGCACCAACGTCGCCCGGCCGTGCATTGACGGGTATCTGGCGCTGCCCACATTGATAAAAACCCCTCTTTCTCTACATTCATTTTGCACCTATGCACGCCTGTCATGAAGACCAGTTGTAAAGCCCGTTTCCAGCATCCCCTCTCTGAACGCGTACCAAGAACAATTGCTCTTGAGGTAGATTTCTTCCCACTCTTCTGTCGTCTCGCTCATTCTCACTCGGTACTATAGTCGATCGATGGTGCTTGTGTTTCGCTGCAATCTAAAGATGCCTCAGCAGAAAACAACCGTATTCTATCGAACAGCACAATCGTCCAGTACCCCCCAGACACTGGTCTTTGGTACATTCTGAGGTGTGAGGACCACAAGCTCAATTTTAGAGTGCTTCCTCTCGTGGAAGCTCTATCGCATCTATCGTACTCCCACCGCTCCATGCCTGCAACATGCACGGCCACTGTATCATTGTTTGGCATTCAAGTCGATCATTGTACAGAGGCACTTGCTCACATGCATAATTCAGGGGTTCTGGGAACTCTACGAAAAGATAGGACTGATAGCTTCTCGAAGCCACGTCTCAATCAGCAGCTGCCGCTAGATTACCCGAGATTGCACGGCAGGTTTTCTCAAGTTTGGCCAGATGATCTCCCAATGAGTTTGATCTATCGACTCCAAGCCAACGACAGAGCTCTCGGAGCAAATGAACCGCCTGCGCATTGCAGAAACTCCAAGAACCTCTTTGTTTGTCCATTCTGCGGAGGGGACAAGAAGGAATTCGCCCGGTTTGGGATCTTTATTAGACACCTCAAAAGAAAGCATTCCTAAATATATAGAGTCAGCGGCAAATTGACGGCAGGTACACACAATGACTAATACTATTTTGATCTCTGAAGCACTTTCTTGCTCAAATCAAGCAGGGAGGGGACGCCAACCTATGCAAGAGGGAAATAACACAGAGAATTTGAGCCAGTCTTGGTCATACTAACTTCCTCAACTTCCTCAGCAGCCATAGCTCGTAAACAGAAAAGAATACCCCCATTATCGCTGCCCAACCTCCAATAATAGAAACAGTTACGATAGCCGTACTGGACCAATTGCCTCTTTGTGCAGTATAGATGTTAGTAAGGCTCATAAGAAGGGCCACCATTGAGTTCAACAATCCGGGCCTTAGACAAGTTAGAGCTTGCCAGAGAATAATTATCCGAGAACTCACATGAATATATGGTCATTGAGCCATACGTGGTTCCTCTTGCGCTTCCATGCAATCCACCCGATGCCTATGCTACCTAGGAAGCAGCACAAGCACCCGATAACAATAAGGGGAGTATGATGCATGACCTTCTGCACCACTCGTCCAGTTTTCGACTCGCTCAACGCTGCAGCTTTGCCCAAAGACGTGAATGTTCCAGGGAAAACAACAAATCCAGCTAAAAACAGCCAGTTGAAAACCGCGGCCAAGACACTGTACAATCGCAATTCTTCATGTGATTCAACGATCATAGCATTGTATGGGGTCAAGCGAGTAGAAGACATTGTTATGATATGTTATAGCATGTAGCGAGTAAGTTTCATGATTATATATGTGGTGCCTAAATTTAGTTTTGTTAATTTTAGCGTTTTCTCTGGGTTCTGGCTTCCCTTAATGTCTAAGCCTGTAGCGACTAATTGTCTCTAGCAGGCAGACTTTGATGGCAAGTCTTCTAGACATCGTCCACGTCTCAAATAAGAGTCTGTGGCTTCTAGCCCCTCCTCTCCTTATGGCACACTACAGATTCACACTTTGCCAGTTGTTGTGAAGGTTTCAGTTGATTACGCCGATGAGCATCATCATGGTCGAGACGGCTCTCCCCACGGCAACGCCGGTATGGGCCCACTTTCCCGGTACAGACCCACACGGAGGGCGGGGTTGTCGGCGCTTAAAGTGCTCTGGTCCACTTTTTCTCTGTGCGGGACCGAAATGGGCAGGACTACTGTCTCGGTTCTTGGCCAATTCACCACGGCAAGTAGGAAAATGTGATAGCTCAGTAGACTTTATCTCATACTTGAGAACTTCTGACTCAGTATTGCTCAATTGACAGACTACTGTGGTTCGTGGGATTTTGAATGAGTTCACATCACAACAGGCATTAGTTTTAAGACATCATATTTAAATCAACAGCCAGCGCGGGTAATGACATTGGATGGAACATTGTCCTGGCAGGTACTTAGGTTTTGCTGCAGGCGCTAGTTTTGAGATGTTGTTTTAAAATTAACAGCTGCCGCTTAATGACACCAGGCTTGGAAAATTGGCCAAAGATTTATTATATAAAGCTTGATAGATAGGTCATAACTTATCTATCAAATTGATAAAAAGCTATTACTAATTTAATTTTTCATCCAGTTCCTTTTATTTACGATTCAAAGATGCTATCCCTCCCTAGAAAGATGCTCTGCGCGCCTATCTACCGCGAGCCCCACGAAATGAGAGAAGCAGTTTTAAAACAACTCGAGTTATTGAAGAACTTACAGTCGGTTCCGTGGATCAGTCCATCTACAATCTTCTTAAATGGAGATGGCAATTTTTCACTCAAAGTAACAGACGAAGGGTCTCTTAAAGCCCGTATGCAGAAGAAACTTTTATCTATGGTTAATCTCTTTCACTTGTCAAGTCTTAATACTTCAGAAAGACAGCAAAAGCTACATTATGCTCAGCGGAGACTGCTGATCTCACTTGTTGCGCATGCATGGCTCTGGGGGAGACCCAGGGTACTGGACAGTCAGGGCAATCCGGTAGCCTCTCATGACATGAGAGTGCTTGCACCTGAAGATATCCTTAAGTTTCTTCGCGATACTCGTGTTCATAGAGAGGGCTGTCCCTGTGGAGACTTACGAGGTTTCCTAGAGACGGTGCGGGAAGTTCCTTTAATTGAGGAAACTTCTAAGTGGAATGCGATGGGCGTTACTGCCTGTCTGTGGTGGGATAAACTGCATGACTCAGAGGAAGGCATATGGTGCTCTTGTCGAATGACAGGTGTAATTGATCTGGCTCCAGAAACCCTGCCACCCTACCACGAGGCTTACCTTCCGCCTTACTACCAAGCTTGTCCAGTTGGGAGACAAGAGAAAGAAGAGAGAAAGAGTGAGATGGCCATGGTGGAACAGGAGAGCGAATAAATGCAAAAATAATTCAATGCTATGGAGGAAATTTGAGACTTTGTTTCTGATACTTTGGGTCTTAGTTAAATTGTTTTCATCTGTTCATTAATACTTTAAGATTGCAATATACTGTTTGCTTCTATTCCGTTGCAAATATGCCGAACTGCTTGCTATCCTTTGGTGCTAGATACTGGGTGCTGCCCAAGAGCTGCCGGCCATAGAAACCCAGCGCCTGGCAACGGCGCATCTTCTTGAATGATTAGGTGGAAAGTGGAGGTGAGACAACGCTGGCTCGGAAGGGGGGCATTCGAGGTTTGGCATCATTCCTCTGTGCCTATTCACAGTGAGGTTAAGAGCAGCATGCCTTCACTAAGAACCAATCCTTGCTTGTTGCTCCTTTTGACACTCCGGACCCTTGCAGAAAGGTAGGATGATGTGAACCACTGGAACCACAATGCATCGAGATGGAAGAACCAGATAATCATAGGTATATGCCACCTCTTGGGCGATTACGAAGTGCCAATAACCGGTATGGTGTAATATGAACTCGCCGTGCTTGCCGTGGAAAAGCAAAGGTGAGGCTATGCAATTGTCTCCGCTATCTATATAAGACTCACTTGTCTCCCACTCGTTAGTCAAAGTCCCATTGTCAACTGCTCAACCATCTATCATGTCTTGCGAAGAATTCGATTTCGACTGCATAAGTATCGGTTCTTGGATCAATGATCAGCTTCGTGAGCCGAAGGGATACAAAGCCGAATGCTCCTTGAAACTCGACCAAAACGTCTTCCCGTTCAACGACTTTAAAGCCGATGCTTCCAAGGAAGCACCAGTCTTTGCACCCCAGAAAGGCTGTCACATTCTTGTCACACCGCTGTCTGCAGCAGCATACCTAGGATACGAGGAGACTGTCAAGAGTCTATCAAAATTTCCTGATCCCCATGAATCCAGTGAGCTCATTAGCCCTCTATCACTAGCTCATCTTGGAGGGCACTCCAGCATTATCCAGCTTCTTGCTGAGAGGGACGAAACCGGCAATACCTTGAATATGGCGCATATTGCTGCGAGAACGGGCCAGAGCCAGTATATCCGGCACCTCTATCAGAAATTTCGTTTACCTGGCGTCAGTGATGTGGATTCAGTCCCACCCGCCATTCATGCACTCTACCTAGACGACGATGAACAAATAAAAGAGGTTTTTTTAGTGCTTCTCAAACTGGACAAGGATGCTTTAGATACTCGGGGGATATGGAAATACCATTGGACATGCGCTGATCTAGCCAAGGCAATGAGGAAAAGCGATGATTTGGTAGATTGGCTTGAAGACAAATGCCGGTCTCTCACGAGCTGAGGTCATACTTGTACTGAGTATATAGTCAACATATATACAATCTGATACTACTCCGAGATGCTCATTCCATATGCAAGAACTGTCACTGTGACTGAGTTAAACCTGCTGGTAGGTTTCCGCTGCTTCAACTCGTCGTATCATACCTCGTTCCCCATCGCCATCACATACTAGGCATAAGCCCAATCTGCCCCCGCGATTCTAAATGGAGAATCTACTCCTTACCAGCTTGTCCTGGTCACGAGAGTTAGTTAAGCAGCAAGGCATACACAACTGATCTTCGACATCGGTTGGAAAAGGCGCGGTGCCTACCGGTCAGCTTCTTCACAAGCCGCCCATCACCTTATCCAACCAATGAATTAATGGACTGAATACGTGTTGGCCCATCATACAGGCTATGATGGTAGTCTGCATGTGTTTGCCCAAGTTGTCGGCCGTAAGCAGTGAGTATCTCCAATAGGAGTGGCGCTCTGGTGTTGTTGGACACGCCTCTGGACTCCGGCGAGGCATTTTGTTCTTCTCAAGCCCCCTTTTTACACGTTCATAAGCGCTCTGGCTATAATTAACCTCAATCTCAACCTCAGATCGTCATTGATATCCAATCCGTGGGTTTGGAAGTGGCCATTCGCAAACATGGTCTGATGTCGTTGGTGGTCTCCCTTGTCGATAGCATACGAGTTGCATTTCAGCCGGCCATGCAAAAGACCAAGAGATACATACACTCTTTCAAGTGATTACTCATGTTATCCTGCCCAGCGCAGTACTTAAGGGCGGTCCTCCCCCTTTCCAATTCTCTCCCAAACTTCCTTCTTTATCACCATCAAACCCTTTTACAAGACAGCTCATCCAGCTCAAAACATCTTCTTTCATCTCTTTCTTTCCATCAAAGACAATGCAATCCATTATATCTCGCTCCCGCCCTTCTTCCAGCTTCGGGACTGACTGTATTGTCAACACAACTCAGACATTCCCCGGCAGCTACTCTACTTACATCTCTATCGATGTAGACTTTGATGACCCTTTATATCCTCTAAGCGCCTTTGACTCCATCAATGATGAGTTAGTCTACAAACCCTCGGACACTCAGACAATGCTCTCCCCCCTGTGCCTCGCTGCGTTCGAAGGCGCTGACGATGTTATTCGTTTTCTGTGCCGCTTTCGCAAGGCGGACGAACAGGAAGACTTGGACCTTGCCTTATTCTTAGCCAATCGCCAGGGGCATACCGAAACAGCTGACTTACTTTTGGACTATTATGCAATCCCGGGACAGAGGTCTTTTTCCAATGGCCTCCATGGTGCCGCCTGGCGAGGGCTGAAGAGCCAGATATACAAGTATGTCAACAAACACGGCGCCGATCCTGATGTTGCCGATGGATCATCCGCGACTCCAGTTATATATGCCATATTTGGGAGAAAGGACGAACAAGTCGCTTGGGAGACTATTCAGTGCCTCTTTGAATTAGGAGCGAGTACTGGGGCTAGATTCGGCAGTCTGGACTCGAGTTATGCCGAGATTGCACAAAAGGGGGGGAAAGAGTACTTGGCACAAAAGTTTAAGGAGTGGGAAGCATGTCCTTCACCAACTATTCTGAATT
Source organism: Fusarium hostae (assembly GCA_002234235.1). NCBI lineage: Eukaryota > Fungi > Ascomycota > Sordariomycetes > Hypocreales > Nectriaceae > Fusarium > Fusarium hostae. Next base: position 12,049 of record NJCR01002727.1, read on the forward strand.
CGAGTCGCGAATCGAGCTGCATGCCAGGGGCGGACAATGATGTCCAGCCTGACAACAAACGACCACAAGAAGGTTCAGAAGCTGATGGAGGAGCCAATTTGAGCCGCGAATCAAGCTGCCCGGTAGGGGGGGATGATGATGTCCAGCCTGACAACAAGCGACTACGAGAAGATTCGGAAGTTGATGGAGGAGCCAAGCGAGCACGTGGAGCATAGAGGTGCACAGTTAAATAACTGACATTAATGTATCTTCACACGAGATAGTTAATTATAAAGATCATTTTCCGCCTTCTACCATTCCGTTTTTTATCACAAATTGTCAGGGGGGCCATGCAAGCAGTACACAGACGTAAGTTACCCATGGATGGAGAGAGTGAAAAGGGTTCGAATAGTATTATGTGCCTGGCCAAACCGGGTTGGGGTAGTGGTTGTTTGTCCGCTCCCTCCGGTAGTCCCGTGCCGATGCCCCATATCTTCCCGGCCCCGAGTCGGTATTCTCAGCGAAGCACCACGTGAAATTCATTCTTATGGCTGAGGAAAAATCATACCGCCATTTGGGCACGATTCACAAAGCATTTAAGCACCAATGTTTAAGCCTGTAATCAAGCCCAATTCTCATTTTGCATTACTTAGTATTAAAACCAGCTAGAAGGGTATTGCATATAGTCCCTAGATACCGCGGTCACCGTTGAACACTTGGCGACAATCAACTAAAAGCTCATCCGCATTGACATATTGGTCATTCCAGCAACCTTGGATAACTGAGCCGCCAAAGAGGTTACTGACCGTAGGAAACTCGCCCTTTTCGAATAGTTCGTCAACCCTGAGTCTGTAGGCGAGGAGGTCTTCTCCATCAGCCCAGTGCGGCCAGTGTCCCGACATGATCGTGTAGAAGACAGAACCTAGACT